>VDFB02043568.1:0-16594 GCA_007258455.2 Sequoia sempervirens | reverse complement strand
GAAAAACATCAAAATGAAATTAGGGTAAAATATTATTTGTTTTTTGAATTATGACCTCTGGTATTCACGGGAAGAGGAATTGAAAGGACTTCTGGGCATGAAATTTATTAAGAGTTTCTCTTTGTTTGAGGGGATTTGGTTCAAATGCTGGGAAAAATTCTATTTGCAATCATTTTCTTCAGTCTTTAGTATTTTTCTGTTTTTGGAGAAATTGGGAAGAGGAGGAAGTTTTTTGGATCTGTTGCTGGGAGATTTGCAGCAAAGGAATAGTGCAGCAAGAGGGGGGCAAGGCTTCTACAGTTTGCTGCAAGCGTAGGACACCAGGTTCTACTCTTGATAATTGTTATTCTCTGTTGAATAGGAATTGCTTTCTGTCTGTGAAATTTATTTTAGGGATGAAAATTAAATAATTGTAGAAAGAAAATCTAATGGGGTTATGGTTAATTCAAGAATGTTTAAATCAGAAAATGTAGAATTGTTATTTATTTAATGAAATTCTTTGGGGTTTCTGAATCGTTGTTTGGGGTTTCTGATTTGTTGTTGATTAAAAAAGGGTTTCTGTGTAATCTGGGAACAAACAGTAGTTGCTGTCTCAAATTGTTTTAAAAATATTTATATATTAAAATATACATATGGGTAGGGACAATTTTTATTTCCAATGAATCTCTGGGTGTGAAATTCTAGTCTGTGTCTGCATTTTATTAAAACAGTCCTTCTATTTTCTTAATTCGACACAGTAAATATGCAGTAGTATTTTTTCCCTGTTCTCTTTAAAAAAAATGTATATATATATATATGGTATATATATATATAAATTTATATTCGCACTTATGAAATTTTTGGGCAAAAATTTAATCCGCCGAAAATTGTATTTAACATTCAAATTTTGTTTAAATTTGATATTCATTGTTAGTGGCTGTGTGTGGGGGTCGGCCTTGGCCATACCCACCACCCCGCCACCGGTCCGTGGGACAGCCTGCGGACTGTCCACGGCAGTCCTACGGACTGCCGTGAGCAGTCCGTAGACTGCCACGGCCGGCGGCAGTTTATTTCGTGGCTGTGCGTTGGGAATAAAATTCCCATATGAATTTTATTTGTTAAAGCCTTTTTAGTTAGTCCGCGGGTCTTTAAATATTAATCTCTTTTGTACGGAATACTTATCTTTGTAAATATATATATGTATATATATATATATATATTAGTTAATTTAATTATTCTGTGTTTTCTGTTTTTAAAAAAAAAATGTATATATATATTAAATTTTGTTTTGACAAGTATATTCTATTTTATATATAGTTGATAGTTAAACAAAGGCATGGATGCATATATTCTGTTCTGTTTCGTTTCTAATTTAAATATTTTTCTGTTAATGCAATAGTTATTTAGAAGAAAATATATCTATACTGTTTAATTTGCTTAATAGACATTTGGTTTTGATTTATATTTTATTTTCTGTAACTCAGCTATTATCTAGAAAATAAATCTGTATAGTTAGATTCTGTTTCTTATTTTTTTTAGAAAAAAATATAATAAAGCAAAAATTATTTCCATGAAAATATTAGCGAAATAGAAATAAATCTGTTTTATAGGATTCTCAACTTTGAAAGGATATTGCTGATTTAACAGCATTATTTATTTATTCTGTTTGTAATACGATTGTATTTTAGGAAAGAAAATTATTTTATAATCTGTTTTGGAATTAAATAGGTTATCACTTTTAATTATTTAAATTCAATATTTAATCTTGTTGGATTGTTGGGTTTTGGGACATTGTTATTTCCTTGATGTGGGAACCCCTTTTTATGTAACTCTTTAGTCTTCCAGAGGAAGTTGGGTTTGTTCAATTTATATCTTTTTATTCTGTTGAAGGGGTGTACCGAATTATGAGATTTTATTATGGTATTTTACTTGCGAGATGGTTTATGCCTCGTGTATTACTTTGTTGTCATACTTTGATGATTATGTTGGCATGGTACAAACCGCCCCCCTTGTTTTTTTGATGGGTCTCTAGGGAGAGTGGCTCCTCGTGGGGGCTAGCGCCCCGTTTAAGGGGAAGAGCTCAGGATAACCCATGAGTGAGTTAGCAAAAAAGTGAAAACCGAATAATTAACTTAGGAGGGTTGGGTTGGGTAGTAATATCATTGCAAGATTTTAAAAAATGGATGCCTCATCTGCATTAGTGCTTCTGCAGACTAATGGAAGGCTGAGAAGGCCGTGGTTGGCAAGGTCGTGGCCTTGTCCTCTCGAGAGGTCTACGGCTCCGCATGAGTCACCCTATGGACCGGTGCCTCCAGTTGGGAGGAAGAGCATAGGACAGCCATAGATGGGACCGGCGCCTCCAGTTGGGAGGAAGAGCACAAGACAGCCCATGTAGGACTATGCGATGACACTCTCCCCTAGTTGCCCATGTGTTGTTTTATTGTGTTCCTCTGGAAGTGGGGTATGGGAATTGATTTAGATTGTTGTTTGAATTGATTTAAATTGGTTTATAAGTATTACATCTTTAGCATGTATTGTATGATCTCATTTATATTGGGTTTATCATCTTGCATCTTTAGGACATTGTGATTTGATGTTATTGGTTGCTCTTTTTAATTGGTGTATTGTGTGATGGATCTATGTTGGTACTTTTTATTTGGTTGTACCCTTTTGTTGTTATTCTTGGTTGGAGTTACTTCTCTGTCACCTCTTAGCACGGGGGTGGTCGGGTGGAACGTGCTCCGCACACCGTTGGGTTCCCCATCAGCGTTCGTGGCTTCAATCTCATCCAATTGAAGATTTATTACAGTTGATCTCATTGTATTTTGATAACTTGTATATTGTATTCATCCCACATGTTTGGGATTCAGGATGTAACTTTATGGATGATGTAACATTGAAAGATGATGTAATGTAATTAATTACTTTGTACGTTTAATTGGCTATGGAATGTATTATGGGTTATCTTGTGATTAAATTTATGTATGTATTTATCTTATGATGTCATTATAGTTCTTTTTGATATCTTATGAAATGATGTTTAATAATATCTAGTTTCAACGTAATCTCGTGGGGGCCCCAAAGGACATAGTTGATTTTGTTGTTATATATGATCATTTAATATTGATGTGATGATTATTTATCTTCCTCTTTAAAAAAAAAATTATGTGCGCTCTTTTGATGTTTGTTCTTTGGGGCTTGCCCGGCGGGTGTTACAACTTGGTATCAGAGCCAAGGTTGCACACGCTGGGGTCTTTGGGTAGTTATGTCCGCTAGGTAACCTTTGCGTGTTAGCTCTTGAGCTCATGTGTACCTTTGTCTTGTTGTGCAGAAGCATGCCTAGAGGCAGAGGCAGAGGTAGAGGTAGAGGCCGAGGAAGAGGCCGAGGTGGTGGCCGTGGGGCCAACCAACCAAATCCTTCACCACCAAGTTCTCACGGTCCTGAGTCTGAGGAGCAACAGAATTCTCAGAACAATCCGTCAGATGGTGGACCAATTCCGGAACAGCCGGGGTTGGATGGGCAGTTGCAGCATCTGCTGGGGGAGCTCCTCGGTAGATTGGGTCCTAGACCTAATGGGGATCAGCCGGTTGTGAGGGAAAGAGAAAGGTCTCCAAGGCCCAAGGGAGCTTCAGTTGATCAGGATGCTTTATTAGCTGGACATATGAGGGACTTAATGAGAGCTCATCCACCTACCTTCGATGGCTCTGGAGGAGGTTTGGAAGCCGAGACCTGGTTAATTGATTTGGGCCGATGCTTCGCAATGCACCCCTACGGTAGTAATACCAAGGCTCGATGTGCTGTTATGCATTTGTGGGGTTTCGCGTCCACTTGGTGGCAGCTTGAGGAACAGAAGTTGCATATGGATATCAGTATGGTCACTTGGGAACTTTTCTTGGAAAGGTTCAGGGCTCGTTTTCTCTCAGATCATTGGAGGCAGCACAGGGCAGATGAATTCCATGATCTTAAGCAAATGGCAATGTCAGTAGAACAGTATGAACGTCGCTTCTATGAACTAAAGCAGTATGCAGGGATTAGCCATGATGAAGGGATGTTGGTTCAGCACTTTGTTCGAGGTTTGAATGCACGCATTAGTGGTGGTGTAAGGGTCTTCGAACCTAAGACCATGGATGTAGCTGTCGAGAAGGCTCGTTTGGTAGAGGAAAACTTGGCCATGGCTTTGGGTGGTCATGTAGGAGTACAGATTGGTAATGTACCCGCTCCTAGAGTCGTTTCGCAAGGGGGTCAGACTCAGTCAGCAGGACCTTCTAAGAGTCGTTTTGGGCCTTCAAAAGGGGGTCAGCAGCAGCAGTCTCAACCAAAGCACAAGAACGTTACTTCCCAGCAAGGTGGTCAATTTTAGTTTCGCAAGGATCGGAACCGGAACGTACCAGCTCGGGGCAGCCTGCGTTGAGTTTTCAGTCCGCACCTAGTCGTGGGAGTTTCCAGCAATCGAATGCTCCGGCCGGGGGAAGAGGTTTTGGTCGAGGTTCTGGATGTTTCTCGTGCGGGCAGCAAGGGCATATTGCTAGGATGTGTCCTCAAAAGAGTGCTTCTGTAGTTTAGTCGAGACTTACCATTGTCCTGCTTCGGGTCAGATGCGTGGAGATCCTCACCAAGCTCTAACAAGGATACCCAGGCGATCATCGAGCACCGCCATCGAAACTATAGGTTCATTGGCATAAGATTAAAAATTTTAGTTCATTTGACTCGTGCATCCGACTCTTTATCTCCTCCTTTAGTTGTTGATTGGATGTAAACCGTGCGGGGCCAGCTAAAAGCTTCTAAAAGTGGCGTGCTGAGTTAGCTTCCGTGATCTAAGGGGTTGTAGCTGAGAAGCTTGTGCAAGGTTGTAGGTTAGAGTTAGGGGCCATGTCAACTAAGGTGGATCTCAGAATCCTTCCACTTGGTTCTTATGATGTAGTTTTGGGCATGGATTGGCTAAGCTTGCATCGTACTTTGATTGATTGCCGCCGTAAAGCAGTATGGTGTGTGGATGATTTTGGTAAAGAGGTAGACATTGTGGGTGTTCAGAGGCCTGTCTCTTTGAGAATGATCTCAGCGATGCAGTTAAAAAGGTGTTTTCGTCAGGGTTGTCAGCTCTTTGCTATATCGGTTAATGACCTTGAGTCGGAGGGTAGTCGGGAGTTGTCTTTGAATGATTACCCTCTTCTTGCAGAATTTTTGGATGTCTTCCCTAGTGAGATACCAGGTATGCCTCCTAAGCGAGAGGTGGATTTCAGGATTGATTTGGTGCTTGGGGATGAGCCTATTTCTCGGGCTCCTTACAGGATGACCACTCAGGAGCTCCAAGAGCTTCGTCTGCAGTTAGAAGAATTGTTAGCTAAGGGGTTTATCCGCCCTAGTGTCTCTCCGTGGGGACCACCAGTGATCTTTGTCAAAAAGAAGGATGGGTCTCTCCGCCTTTGTATCAATTACCGGCAATTGAACAAGGTAACAGTAAAGAATCGTTATCCCCTTCCCAGGATTGATGATCTCTTTGATCAGATAAAAGGGGCAAAGGTATTTTCCAAGATCGACCTTAAATCGGGATATCATCAGTTGCGGATAGCAGAGGCCGATATTCATAAAACGGCTTTTCGTACACGATATGGTCATTATGAGTTTACAGTGATGCCATTCGGGTTGACAAATGCACCTTCAGTCTTTATGAGTCTAATGAATGGGGTATTCCGAACTTTCTTGGATAGGTTCATCCTCGTGTTTCTTGATGATATTTTGATTTATTCTAAGTCTATGGAGGAGCATGAGGTGCACCTAAAGCAGGTTTTGCAGTGCTTAAGGGACACTCAGTTGTATGCCAATTTGTCAAAGTGTGACTTTTATAAGACTGAAGTTCAATATTTGGGCCATGTGATCTCTGAAGAGGGAATTTCTGTTGATCCTGCTAAAATCCAGGCTATCATGGATTGGCCCGTGCCCACTAATGTCTCAGAAATTCACAGTTTTATGGGACTAGCTGGGCATTATCGGCGGTACGTTCAGGGCTTCTCAAGAATTGTGCATCCCATCACTTCACTTCAGCGGAAAGGAAAGAAATTTATTTGGTCAGAGCAGTGTCAGTTGGCATTCCAAACCCTTAAGGAGAAACTGACTAGTGCTCTAATTTTGGCAGTGCCGGATCCTTCAGGTGATTTTGTGGTTTGTACTAATGCTTCATTGGAGGGTCTCGGAGCTGTGTTGATGCAGGATGGGAGAGTGATTGCCTATGAATCTCTGAAGTTAAAAGATCATGAACTCAATTATCCCACACATGACCTTGAATTGGCCGTAGTGGTTCATGCTCTGGTGAGATGGAGGCACTTTTTGTTAGGGCATCGGTTTGAGTTGCATACAGATCATCGAAGTTTGCAGTACATCTTCACTCAGCCGAATTTAAATGCAAGGCAGAGGAGGTGGATGGAATTTTTGTGTGAGTACGTTTTTGAGGTTAAGTATATTCAGGGTAAGGAAAATGTGGTGGCCGACGCTCTAAGTCGGTGAAGGCATGAGGTTTCTGCAATATCTCTTGAGGTGGATTTGAAGAGTCAGATTCTTGTAGCCCTTCCTTCGTGATAGCTGGTATCCGTGAGGTGGTGAAAGCCGAGGTGGAATCGTGTAGAGCTTCGGAGGGGAAATTTTCTTGTTATTCGCTAGATCTCGATGAAAGCTGGCGCTTTGGCAAATATATGTACCTTCTTTCTTCGTGAGGGTCTTCAGACATTGATTTCACGTATTCATCTAACCCACGCAGCCTCATCCAGAGTTAAGAAAAATGTATGCGATTCGTGGCGTCATTTTGGTCGAATGAAGCGGATATAGCCACCTTGTGGCTCGATTTCTTGAGTGTCAGAGAGTAAAGGCTGAACACCATCATCCAGCAGGGTTGTTACAGCCTCACCTTGTTCCAGAGTGGAAATGGGATGTTATTTCCATGGATTTCATTGTTGGGTTGCCTATGTCATCTAGACGACATGATGCTATTATGGTCACAGTGGATAGATTGACTAAGGTAGCTCATTTCTCTCCTGTTCGATCTTCGTATATGACATCTTATGTTGCTAAGGTGTTCATGAATGATATAGTTAGATTGCATGGGATACCACAGAGGATCATTTCTGACAGAGATCCAGTATTCACGTCTGCATTATGGAAATCCTTGCAGCAGTCTTTGGGAACGAAGTTGAATTTCAGTTCTGCTTATCATCCTGAGACTGATGGTCAAACTGAGAGAGTTAACCAGGTGCTTGAGGATATGCTTCGTATGTATGTCATGGATCAGCAATCGCGTTGGGAGGACTATCTGTATTTGGTTGAGTTTGCATATAACAATGGGTACCATAGTTCTATTGCATGGCTCTTTTCAAAGCTTTGTATGGTCGCCCTTGTCGCATCTCTCCGAAGTTCGATCGATTGAGGATAGGTGCTTCTAAATCTCGAAGATGCTTAGAACATGGTTATGTGTGTTCATATCTCGTGAGCACCCCCGTGAGCTGCTCAAAGATAGACAAAAAGTATGCCGATGCTCATAGAGTTGATCAACAGCCATGCCTGGTGACCGTGTTTTCCCCTTCGAAAAGGCCCACCCTTAAGAGCCCAATTGCTACTTTAAAGCGGGTTCAAGCCGCACCCTTTGTTTCTGTTGGACCCTTTCAGGTGTTGGAGCCACTGAATCTGTTGCTTACCGCTTAGCTTTGCCATAACGCAGTTTGTGATCCACCATGTATTTCCATGTTTCTCGTTTCAATTCATATTCTCGGGATGTTACCATGTTTTGATTGGAATGCTCTTCTCGTGCCCAGGGAGGGGAAGCACCGGCACCTCTGGAGCCCGTACTGCGCTTTTTCCAGCCGCCGCAACTTACCCCGTGAGGCGCAGAGATTGATCAAGGCTGGTCTCGCTGGGACCGACCGATTAGGCTCTCGCCACTTCTGGGAGGATGCCTCCTCAGACGTGGATTCTTATCCTATCTTTTCACCGCTTCCGTGAGGTCAATTTTAGGGGAGGATGTAATACCCCTCATGCTACTATTTGATTTTTTGACATTCACTATGGTTTCTGTTAGCACATTGTGATTTGTGGTTGATACTGTTGCTATTATGTGTGGTAGCTTAGACTATTACTATGCTCTTATGATGCCATGGATATTGTGATGACATTCTATTATGATCATTTGATGGAGTTATTTGGAATGCAATAGACTATAGAATAGTAATTTATGATGTGGTGTAAAATTTTATGATATGTTTTGGTGAGGGGACAGGTAGCATCACTCGTTCGCGAGCGCCCTGCTACGCTGTGAATCCTCCTCACAATGCTTTGATTTTATGTATATTGTATATCACTTTCTGGATGCAGGCTTTGCAGGAATAAGACTCGATTCCACCTATTTCGGTAGGTCTGGGCGAGCATTGAACCAACCCAACGGCAGGAAGTTGAATTATTTGAGGTGACATGAAAAGTAACTCCGTACCAAGTTGACAACAGTTTTGTATTTTTATGGTTTGTGCATAGTAGTCTCATTCGTTTGAGTGGTTACGTTGGTCCTTGTATGATTATATGATTTATCTAAAGTAGTGAATGGTCTTATGTGGTAATTTAAATAATTAAATAATTGGTAAAATAAAAACATAAAATAATAATTAAATATGGCAATGAATAAATATTTGAAATAATAAAAACATTGCATTTATTTGGAAATATCTCAATGACTGTTTTTGAATTTAATGAAGAATTGTGGAAATGAGGCATATTTATACATTTGTTTAAATAAAAGTTTATGTTATGAATTTAGAATTTATTTAGTTTTAATTAAATGCATAAAAATGAAAATGTTATTTGGGAAAAACATCAAAATGAAATTAGGGTAAAATATTATTTGATTTTTGAATTATGACCTCTGGTATTCACGGGAAGAGGAATTGAAAGGACTTCTGGGCATGAAATTTATTAAGAGTTTCTCTTTGTTTGAGGGGATTTGGTTTGAATGCTGGGAAAAATTCTATTTGCAATCATTTTCTTCAGTCTTTAGTATTTTTCTGTTTTTGGAGAAATTGGGAAGAGGAAGGAAGTTTTTTGGATCTGTTGCTGGGAGATTTGTAGCAAAGGAATAGTGCAGCAAGAGGGGGGCAAGGCTTCTACAGTTTGCTGCAAGCGTAGGACGCCAGGTTCTACTCTTGATAATTGTTATTCTCTGTTGAATAGGAATTGCTTTCTGTGTGTGAAATTTATTTTAGGGATGAAAATTAAATAATTGTAGAAAGAAAATCTACTGGGGTTATGGTTAATTCAAGAATGTTTAAATCAGAAAATGTAGAATTGTTATTTATTTAATTAAATTCTTTGGGGTTTCTGAATCGTTGTTTGGGGTTTCTGATTTGTTGTTGATTAAAAAAGGGTTTCTGTGTAATCTGGGAACAAACAGTAGTTGCTGTCTCAAATTGTTTTAAAAATATTTATATATTAAAATATACATATGGGTAGGGACAATTTTTATTTCCAATGAATCTCTGGGTGTGAAATTCTAGTATGTGTCTGCATTTTATTAAAACAGTCCTTCTATTTTCATAATTCGACACAGTAAATATGCAGTAGTATTTTTTCCCTGTTCTCTTTAAAAAAAATGTATATATATATATGGTATATATATATATATATAAATTTATATTCGCACTTATGAAATTTTAGGGCAAAAATTTAATCCGCCGAAAATTGTATTTAACATTCAAATTTTGTTTAAATTTGATATTCATTGTTCGTGGCTGTGTGTGGGGGTCGGCCTTGGCCGTACCCACCACCCAGCCACCGGTCCATGGGACAGCCTGCGGACTGTCCACGGCAGTCCTACGGACTGCCGTGAGCAGTCTGTAGACTGCCACGGCCGGCTGCGTTTTATTTTGTGGCTGTGCGTTGGGAATAAAATTCCCATATGAATTTTATTTGTTAAATCCTTTTAGTTAACTGCCCTTAAATATTAATCCTTTGTGCTTAAATACTTTATCTTTGTAAATATATATATGCATATATATATATATATATATATATATATATATATTAGTTAATTTAATTATTCTGTTTCTATTTAAAAAAAATGTATATATATATTAAATTTCGCTTTGACAAGCATATTTTGTTTTATATATAGTTGATAGTTAAACAAAGGCAATGGGATGCATATATTCTGCTCGCTTCGCTTCGGACAAATATTTTTCGTCATTGGCTTGTAGTTGTCATATCTATACTACTTTAATCTACTTAATAGATACTTGGTTTTGATTTATATTTTATTTTATGTAACTCAGCTATTATCTAGAAATTAAATCTGTATAGTTAGATTTCGTTTCTTGTTTTTTTTAGAAAAAAATATAATAAAGCAAAAATTATTTCCATGAAAATATTAGTGAAATAGAAATAAATCTGTTTTATAGGATTCTCAGCTTTGAAAGGATATTGTTGTTTTAACAACATTATTTATTTATTCTGTTTGTAATACGATTGTATTTTAGGAAAGAAAATTATTTTATAATCTGTTTTGGAATTAAATAGGTTATCACTTTTAATTATTTCAATTCAAAATTTAATCTTGTTGGATTGTTGGGTTTTGGGACATTGTTATTTCCTTGATGTGGGAACCCCTTTTTATGTAACTCTTTAGTCTTCTAGAGGAAGTTGGGTTTGTTGAATTTATATCTTTTTATTCTGTTGAAGGGGTGTACTGAATTATGAGATTTTATTATGGTATTTTACTTGCGAGATGGTTTATGCCTCGCGTATTACTTTGTTGTCATACTTTGATGATTATGTTGGCATGGTACAAACCGCCCCCCTTGTTTTTTTGATGGGTCTCTAGGGAGAGTGGCTCCTCGTGGGGGCCAGCGCCCCATTTAAGGGGAAGAGCTCAAGATAACCCACGAGTGAGTTAGTAAAAAAGTGAAAACCTAATAATTAACTTAGGAGGGTTGGGTTGGGTAGTAATATCATTGCAAGATTTTAAAAAATGGATGCCTCATCTTCATTAGTGCTTCTGCAGACTAATGGAAGGCTGAGAAGGCCGTGGTTTGCAAGGTCGTGGCCTCGTCCTCACGAGAGGTCTGCGGCTCCACATGAGTCACCCTATGGACCGGTGCCTCTAGTTGGGAGGAAGAGCACAGGACAGCCATAGATGGGACCGGCGCCTCTAGTTGGGAGGAAGAGCACAGGACAACCCATGTAGGACTATGTGATGACACTCTCCCCTAGTTGCCCATGTGTTGTTTTATTGTGTTCCTCTGGAAGTGGGGTGTGGGAATTGATTTAGATTGTTGTTTGAATTGATTTAAATTGATTTATAAGTATTACATCTTTAGCATGTATTGTATGATCTCATTTATATTGGGTTTATCATCTTGCATTTTTTAGGACATTGTGATTTGATGTTATTGGTTGCTCTTTTTAATTGGTGTATTGTGTGATGGATTTATGTTGGTACTTTTTATTGGTTTGTACCCTTTTGTTGTCATTCTTGGTCGGAGTTACTTCTCTGTCACCTCTTAGCACGGGGGTGGTCAGGTGGAACGTGCTCCGCACACCGTTGGGTTCCCCATCAGCGTTCGTGGCTTCAATCTTATCCAGTTGAAGATTTATTACAGTTGATCTCATTGTATTTTGATAACTTGTATATTGTATTCATCCCACATGTTTGGGATTCAAGATGTAACTTTATGGATGATGCAACATTGAAAGATGATGTAATGTAATTATTTACTTTGTAATTTTAATTGGCTATGAAATGTATTATGGGTTATCTTGTGATAGAATTTATGTATGTACTTATCTTATGATGTCATTATAGCTCCTTTTGATATCTTATGGAATGATGTTTAGTAATGTCTATTTTCAACGTAATCTCGTGGGGGCCCCAAAGGACATGGTTGATTTTGTTGTTATATATGATCATTTAATATTGATATGATGATTATTTATCTTCCTGTTTTAAAAAAAATTATTTGCGCTCTTTTGTTGTTTTTTCTTTGGGGCTTGCCTGGCGGGCGTTACAACTTGGTATTAGAGCCAAGGTTGCACACGCTGGGGTCTCTGGGTAGTTATGTCCGCTAGGTAACCTTTGCGTGTTAGCTCTTGAGCTCATGTGTACCTTTGTCTTGTTGTGCAGAAGCATGCCCAGAGGCAGAGGTAGAGGTAGAGGTAGGGGCCGAGGAAGAGGCCGAGGTGGTGGCCGTGTGGCCAACCAACCGAATCCTTCACCACCAAGTTCTCACGGTCCTGAGTCTGAGGAGCAACAGAATTCTCAGAACAATCCGTCGGATGGTTGACCGATTTCGGAACAGCCGGGGTTGGATGGGTAGTTGCAGCATCTGCTGGGTGAGCTTCTCGATAGATTGGGTCCTAGACCTAATGGGGATCAGCCGGTTGTGAGGGAAAGAGAAAGGTCTCCAAGGCACAGGGGAGCTTCAGTTGATCAGGATGCTTTATTAGCTGGTCATATGAGGGACTTAATGAGAGCTCATCCACCTACCTTCGATGGCTCTGGAGGAGGGTTGGAAGCCGAGACCTGGTTAATTGATTTGGGCCGATGCTTCGCAATGCACCCCTACGGTAGTAATACCAAGGCTCGATGTGCTGTTATGCATTTGCGGGGTTTCACGTCCACTTGGTGGCAGCTTGAGGAACATAAATTGCACCTGGATATTAGTATGGTCACTTGGGAACTTTTCTTGGAAAGGTTCAGGGCTCGCTTTCTCTCAGATCATTGGAGGCAGCGTAGGGCAGATGAATTCCACGATCTTAAGCAAATGGCAATGTCAGTAGAACAGTATGAACGCCGCTTCTATGAACTAAAGCAGTATGCAGGGATTAGCCATGATGAAGGGATGTTGGTTCAGCATTTTGTTCGAGGTTTGAACGCACGCATCAGTGGTGGTGTAAGGGTCTTCGAACCTAAGACCATGGAAGTAGCTGTCGAGAAGGCTCGTTTGGTAGAGGAAAACTTGGCCATGGCTTTGGGTGGTCATGTAGGAGTACAGATTGGTAATGTACCCGCTCCTAGAGCCGTTTCGCAAGGGGGTCAGACTCAGTCAGCAGGACCTTCTAAGAGTCGTTTTGGGCTTTCAAAAGGGGGTCAGCAGCAGCAGTCTCAACCAAAGCACAAGAATGTTACTTCCCAGCAAGGTGGTCAATCTCAGTTTCGCAAGGATCAGAACCGGAACCGTACCAGTTCAGGACAGCCTGCGTTGAGTTTTCAGTCCACACCTAGTCATGGGAGTTTCCAGCAATCGAATGCTCTGGCCGGAGGAAGAGGTTTTGGTCGAGGTTCTGGATGTTTCTCGTGTGGGCAGCAAGGGCATATTGCTAGGATGTGTCCTCAAAAGAGTGCTTCAGAGTTTAGTCAGAGACCAGCATTGTCCGAGCCGACAGTAGGAGATGCAGGGAGATCTCACCGAGTCTTCGCAACAGTGGATAATCGGCAGGAGGATCATCAGAGCACCGTCATTGAAACTACAAGTTCATTACATAAGTTTAAAATTTCAGTTCTATTTGATTCTGGTGCATCTGATTCTTTTATCTCTCCTTTAGTTGTTGATCGATGTAAACTGGGGGCAATAAAGCAAAGCGAAAAGTGGCAGGTTGAGTTAGCTTCAGGATCTAAGGTTGTGGTTGAGAAGCTTGTGCAAGGTTGTAGGTTAGAGTTAGGGGCCATGTCAACTAAGGTGGATCTCAGAATCCTTCCACTTGGTTCTTATGATGTAGTTTTGGGCATGGATTGGCTAAGCTTGCATCGTACTTTGATTGATTGCCGCCGTAAAGCAGTGCGGTGTGTGGATGATTTTGGTAAAGAGGTAGACATTGTGGGTGTTCAGAGGCCTGTCTCTTTGAGAATGATCTCAGCGATGCAGTTAAAAAGGTGTTTTCGTCAGGGTTGTCAGCTCTTTGCTATATCGGTTAATGACCTTGAGTCGGAGGATAGTCAGGAGTTGTCTTTGAATGATTACCCTCTTCTTGCAGAATTTTCGGATGTCTTCCCTAGTGAGATACCAGGTATGCATCCTAAGCGAGAGGTGGATTTCAGGATTGATTTGGTGCCTGAGGCTGAGCCCATTTCTCGGGCTCCTTACAAGATGACCACTCAGGAGCTCCAAGAGCTTCGTCTGCAGTTAGAAGAATTGTTAGCTAAGGGGTTTATCTGCCCTAGTGTCTCTCCGTGGGGAGCACCAGTGATCTTCGTCAAAAAGAAGGATGGGTCTCTCTGCCTTTGTATCGATTACCGGCAATTGAACAAGGTAACAGTAAAGAATCGTTATCCCCTTCCCAGGATTGATGATCTCTTTGATCAGATAAAAGGGGCAAAGGTATTTTCCAAGATCGACCTTAAATCAGGGTATCATCAGTTACGGATAGCAGAGGCCGATATTCATAAAACTGCTTTTCGTACGCGGTATGGTCATTATGAGTTCACAGTGATGCCTTTTAGGTTGACAAATGCACCTTCAGTCTTTATGAGTCTAATGAATGGGGTATTCCTAACTTTCTTGGATAGGTTCATCCTCGTGTTTCTTGATGATATTTTGATTTATTCTAAGTCTATGGAGGAGCATGAGGTGCACCTAAAGTAGGTTTTGCAGTGCTTAAGGGACAATCAGTTGTATGCCAATTTGTCAAAGTGTGACTTTTATAAGACTGAAGTTCAATATTTGGGCCATGTGATCTCTGAAGAGGGAATTTCTGTTGATCCTGCTAAAATCCAGGCTATCATGGATTGGCCCGTGCCCACTAATGTTTCAGAAATTTGCAGCTTCATGGGACTAGCTGGGTATTATCGGCGGTACGTTCAGGGTTTCTCAAGAATTGCGCATCCCATCACTTCACTTCAGCGGAAGGGAAAGAAATTTCTTTGGTCAGAGCAGTGTCAGTTGGCGTTCCAAACCCTTAAGGAGAAACTGACTAGTGCTCCAATTTTGGCAGTGCCGGATCCTTCAGGTGATTTTGTGGTTTGTACTGATGCTTCATTGGAGGGTCTCGGAGCTGTGTTGATGCAGGATGGGAGAGTGATTGCCTATGAATCTCGGAAGTTAAAAGATCATGAACTCAATTATCCCACACATGACCTTGAATTGGCCGCAGTGGTTCATGCTCTGATGAGATGGAGGCACTTTTTGTTAGGGCATCGGTTTGAGTTGCATACAGATCATCGAAGTTTGCAGTACATCTTCACTCAGCCGAATTTGAATGCAAGGCAGAGGAGGTGGATGGAATTTTTGTGTGAGTACGATTTTGAGGTTAAGTATATTCAGGGTAAGGAAAATGTGGTGGCTGACGCTCTAAGTTGGCGTAGGCATGAGGTATCTGTAATGTCTCTTGAGGTGGATTTGAAGAGTCAGATTCTTGCAGCCCTTCCTTCAGATAGTTGGTATTCAGAGGTGAAAGCGGAGGTAGAATCAGGTAGAGCTTTGGAAGGGAAATTTGCTGGCTATTCGCTAGATTCGGATGGTGCTTTGCGTTTCTCTGGACGGTTGTATGTACCTTCTTCAGAGGGTCTTCATACATTGATTTTGGCAGAAGGGCATCGGGCACCGTACACAGCTCATCCAGGAGTTAAGAAAATGTATGCGGATCTTCGTGCGCTCTATTTTTGGTCAGGAATGAAGCGGGATATCACCGATTTTGTGGCTCGATGTCTTGAATGTCAGAGAGTGAAGGCTGAACATCATCATCCAGCAGGGTTGCTACAGCCTCACCTCGTTCCGGAATGGAAATGGGATGTTATTTCTATGGATTTCATCGTTGGGTTGCCTATGTCATCTAGACGGCATGATGCTATTATGGTCACAGTGGACAAATTGACTAAGGTAGCTCATTTTTCTCCTGTTCGATCGTCATATACGACATCTTATGTTGCTAAGGTGTTCATGAATGATATAGTTAGATTGCATGGGATACCGCGGAGGATCATTTCCGACAGAGATCCGGTATTCACATCTGCATTGTGGACATCTTTGCAGCAGTCTCTGGGAACGAAATTGAACTTCAGTTCTGCTTATCATCCTGAGACTGATGGTCAAACTGAGAGGGTCAACCAGGTGCTTGAGGATATGCTTCGTATGTATGTTATGGATCAGCAATCACGTTGGGAGGACTACCTGTATTTGGTTGAGTTTGCATATAACAATGGGTACCATAGCTCTATTGGTATGGCTCCTTTTCAGGCTTTGTATGGTCGTCCTTGTCGTACTCCTCTGAGTTGGGATCGATTGGAGGATAGGGTGCTTCTTGGGCCCGAGATGCTTAGAAATATGGAGCAGCAGGTGTCTCGCATTCAGGAGCATCTCGTAGCTGCTTAGGATAGACAAAAAAAGTATGCTGATGCTCATAGAGTTGATCAGCAGTTTGCAGTTGGTGACCGGGTTTTCCTTCAAGTGCATCCGCGGAAGAGCCCAATTCGTTACGGAAAGGGTTCGAAGCTTGCACCTTGTTTTGTTGGACCCTTTGAGGTGTTGGAGCGAATTGGACCTGTTGCTTACCGTTTAGCTTTGCCACCTAGTTTGTCGCAGATCCACGATGTATTTCATGTTTCTATTCTTAGACCATATTTTCCTGATGTTACTCATGTTTTGGATTGGAATGCTC
>VDFB02043567.1:0-10528 GCA_007258455.2 Sequoia sempervirens | reverse complement strand
GAAATATGTGCTTTTTTTTTTGTGAAGTTCTTTCCTTTATATCCTTCTTCACATGATACTAAGGTTTTTAAGCTTCTCAGTTTATACAAGGTTTTAAATTACTATGGCCAGGAAATGCTTATTTTTCATGATGATTTGCAGAATATTCTTGCCTGGTTGATTATACTTTGTTTTGAGGATATATTTGTAGTGTCCTATGTTTCAAATTTAAAACAATAATGAAGTTTAATTTCAGGAGTTCTATATTAAAAGCTACAATACATATTTAAGGGTTAATCAGTCAACTCTCATTCATAAATTCACCCTTCAAACAGGGTATTTTGAAGTTATTTGCTTTTGTGAAAAGCTTCTTTGCTATAGTGGCTCTCTTTTTCTTCAAATGACAGCCAGATATTTGCATGAATAGTGGAAACAACAGAGTGCTAGGTGAGTTGATATTAAATAAATCAAAAAGTAGACAATTTTTCTTGTTATTTTTTTCTTGTATTAATATGTTACATGCCATTTGGGTCAAAATAGGAAATTTGACCAAAGAAGCACAATAGAAAGAAATTAGACAAAAGAAAAAAAAGTTGCAGGTCCAACAACAAAAAAAACATTCTAAAAATTAGAACAAGAAGACGAAATGAACTTGCAGTTGAATAGTCAAAAAGAAATGAATATTGTACACTTCGTCCAATCTTTGTACTTTTCAATACTTCCAATATTTGGAGTTTGTAGTTTTTGCAATTTTAATTTGTATCCTGTTCAATTATTATTTAATAAACATAATCTTAAATATTTACTTGTTGCATTCAATAAGACAAGATATCTTCAAATTTTTCTGTCAATATAGCTACATAATCTTTATCTTTACCTAAGGTTCCTAACCTAATGTTCTAAATACTGAGATTGAGAAGCCATAAAGGAAAGGGATTTTTTGTCAAGTAGAGAAGGTGGGGTTTGGTGAATTTGAGGGTTTGCAAGGGCTTTCATTAGTTGTAGTTGCATTCCTTCACTGTGTCATTTTGAGACCTTTTGCTTTTTGTTGTCTCTAGTTGCACAGAAGGGAATGTGAAAAAATTTAGGCTGACCTTGGAAGGTTGTTGGTTAGCTTTTATTATTTTGAAGCTTTGTTTATGTGGTGTTCCAGCTGTTTTGTTTTCAGCAACGTAGTCTAGTAGTATATGGAATTTTTTTCTCTGCTCTAATTAGTGGAAAATGTATTGTGGCTCTTCAATATCAAAACTGTATACCAGATGTACGGGACTGCAGATCCCTGGGCTTGATTTTTTCATATAAACCCATTCTTTAGATGAGTACAATTTTATATTTCAGCAAAAAACAATGAAATGTGTCTTGACAAACTTGTGTTGTTTTGAATAACAACTCTTAAAGTTAGAATAATGCCTAGGTTATAAGAGTGTTTATATATGTTGATGCAAGTCAAGAAACTTCAACACTTTATGCTGTCACAAACACACTTGATTCCAAATTTACAATTCTACAATTTTCACCACCATTCACAATTTTATTGACAATTGCTTTTGTCAATTATAATCAATCAAATTCATTTCTCAATTTACTACAGACATACGGTTCTAATTGATCTCAAATTTAAAATAACTCAAGGAATTAATTTCAATTTACCAATAATTTCAATTTACATAATTTACAGACTGCTTGTATGAATTTATTCTTCTACACAAATCCTTCCTTTCCCACACATCTACCTCTATATGCACATAACTCCATTTCTCTTTGCTATCCAGCTCTTTCTTATATTTGTCTTTATTCAACTTAAAACCAACTGCTGCTATGGTATGGCCTGTCCAAGTTTTCAACCCGAACTTTACTTATTTCATCAAAATTTTCACTAACTTGCAGCTCCCTCCATTACTCCAAGTTGCAGCCCTCTTTGTTTTCCAACGTAGCCCTCCGTCTTCTAATTCACACGACTGCTTTGTATTTTAAAATATTTAACTTCCCACAGATGGTGCAGCTATTCATTTTCTAGTTTCCATTGTATGAATTCTATTTTGCTTTTTCCATGTGCCCCTTCCTATCTTGCATTTTATCTTATTTTTGTCTTCTTCTAATTCTAGCGAATGGTCTTCCCTCCATGATTATCATGTGTTGGGCTTTTGAGAATGTTTTGCTGCAGCAAAAATTTGAATGGTCGCCCATAAAAGATGTATCGAGCCCCTCTAATGAGATCTGATGCCCTAGAAGTGGTGATTCATTTCACATTTTTAATCTTCCATTCTATGGCCCACACAATGTCAAAGAATGTAGAGTTTTAAAATACCAAAAACATGAAAATCCATCCTGCCAAATGCCCAATCATGGATTTGGAATTTCAAGCATGTATGAATTCTAGGGCGAACTAAAATGTTTTTATTTTTATTTTTTGAGATTATGAGTTCTAGGTTTGAAGCCTTTGGATCAATTGTTTTGAGCCCTATGACATAGATTGAGATTATGGGTTCTAGGTTTGAAGCCTTTGGATCAATTTTTTTACCCCATGTCATTTGAAAAGGACCATTAGAGATTGTTTAGGTGAATATGATTACTCAATCCTTGTTCGAAAGTTACACTATTAAGGAGGCCAATATGGAGATGGACTAAATTTATGGGTGGTAGCATGATCCACCCTAACTCAACTCGTTGCAATGCATAGAAATACTGCGTAAGCCATGACAGTAGGCAGCAACATAGTGATGGAATTGGCCTTGCTTGAATATTTGGAGAGTGCTTCAAAGAAACTCTAGGTTTGCAAATTCTAGGTTACTTATGGCACGAGGAAGGATGGTTTTTTTTTACTGCTGTCAAATGATTGTGAATATGCATAGTTCATACTATGAATTTAGTCGTCAGTTAGTAGTTCAAATTAAAATTGACAATATGGTCAAAATACATGTCAAGAATATGTAATAGATATTAGATGGTTAGCTTCTATTTTGTAGTGTTTAGCTGCTCTTTGTGGAACTTGCTTGTTTATGCTAAAATCTCTAACAAGATCTTTGTTAGAATCTCCAGGGTGACATTCAAATGAATTATCAAATGCACTTTGTCGTTGGTTAGCGATTACTGCTCTATGTTAAATGTAAAATCTAGATTATGTCGTAACTTTTTATGTAAAATTTGGCTTATGTAGTAGCTTTTACAGAATTGGAATTACAAAATACTGGTCGTCTAAACAGGAAATTAGCCAGATTCAACAGTTGCAATTGATTTTCTTTCTATTTGCTAAAAACCTTTTTTTCCAGCTAAATTTATTTACAAGAAACATAAGACTTTGTATAATGGTGCACAACATATTTTCTTAAATTGATTTAACTTTTCTTTTCTTTTTAGTGCATCATTATGTTTTATAATCTTTGACATTCATTTCTAATTTTATCTAAAGTACAAATTGCAAAGACAACAAGTTATATTGATTTTGATGAATAAAGCATTTGGTTCTCCGGATAAATGTTGTATATTGAATGTCTTTGTAGGATTTACTATGTCCTTGTTACTTACAGCCTTTCCATAAGAGTAACTGTGTTTGTAAGGCCATAGCAAACAACAGTTAGATTAGTGGGTTTTTTGATGATGTTGGTATATTGTCCCACTATTGTTATTTCATTTTGTTTTGGAATATTAGGATTACAAAGCTATGTAGTCTACTGGAATGAAGGCTAGTGCACTGATTTAATTTACCTTGTTGATTTAGGCACGTATTGTTGCATTGAATGCACAACATTTCTTGGAAAATGGAGGGCATATTGTAATATCTATCAAGGTATGCTTTACTCCCATCTTTTGAGTTTCTTTAATGTATCAAAGAGAATTTGGAGGATGTTTTCTGTTGTCAGTTTATTGCTTACACGATTTTGAAGGCAAATTGCATTGACTCAACTGTTCCAGCACATGTAGTTTTTGCTCAAGAAGTTGCAAAAGGAGCAGTTCAAACCATCCGAGCAGAGGACACTAGAACCTTTTGAAAGAGATCATGCTTGTGTTGTAGGAGGATATAGGGTGCCAAAGAAGCAAAAAGCAATTGTTGCTGCTTAAAATTGTTTGATTAAAAAATGGAGTGGATGCCTTATGAGAATGTTTTGGTTCTATTACTAGCAATTGTGTAAGACTTTACGGGTTTGCATTATATACCAGTATTTCATAATATTGATTTTGATGATATCTTGTTGATTCTTGGCATTTTCTGCATTGTCTCATCTACGTTAATTTTATGTACTCATGTGACTATTATCACTTTCAAATTATCACTATATTCTCTGATTTTCTTTTTATCTTTGTACAAGACAAAGACCCTTTATATCTTAACCTTAATGAATTCTCAAATTTTTACTTACTATTATCACTTTCAAATTATCACTATATTCTCTTCGGCATCCCCATTGCACCCCACAGGTGCGATTGCTAGTTTATATACCCATTATTACTTTATGAATATATAATTTAATTAAATGAAAACTATGCAGTCCACTGAATTAGTTGCCATGTATACAAATGAGCATATCAACCACATACAATATTTGTTTTTTAATGTCTTGAAAACTATGTAGGGCGACTAAGCAGCCTTACAGCTATTGTTTATTCCAAATTCAAAGAAATCACATTTATTGAAATTCTGTCGAAGTTGACCAGGAAAGTGAATGAATATTATAAAAGTAAAGAATTGTGAGAAATTTCTTGTTCTGATTGAGCAGTGGATCAATTCAGTGTTGGATTCAATTTGATGTCTGATGGGTGCATTCAGCAGGAAGGCCCTGTGGAAACCTCTTCGTGTCGGAACAGTAATCATATATCATATAGTTCTTGCGCGCCCATTGAAGCTTTTCCTGGTCACTCGAATCCAGTGCTGCTTCACTATACCATGAATTTGCAGAGCAATCAGAAGAAGAACTGCACACCTGTGCATTAAAATTCTGGTATGAGGCGACGAAGGGGGCTTTGCTCCAGTCGATCTTCACAAGCCCACCTCTAGTTGCCCAACTGTCTCCGTTCCACAGACTCGAATATATTCTCATGGCTTGATTCTTAGGATACGCCACACCCAAATTCTCGTTGTTCTTAAACACTCTCATAGGAGTTCCATCCACAGAAAATCTGCACAACACAATCAGCATAATTTATGTTATTAGAACGGACATGTTAATATTTCAGCGGCTAAGTCCAGACGGGTGTTAAACACTTAAGTTGAAAGGGTAAAATTAATATTACTTACATAATTTGTTGGGGATTCCAGAGTACGGAGTAAGTGTGGAAGTCTGCAGTGGGATCAAGCCAGAGGTAGAATTGCTGTTCCCGATTGCCTTGGCCTTGAGAGAACAAATTAGTGTGCATAATATAGGGCTCTCCAGACAGGTTTCCCAGAAACTCGAAGTCTATTTCATCGTGCTTATCCCCTTGAGATGACAGCTGCGCCCATCAACAATAAATATTCAGAGGATGAATTAACATGGCATATTCAGTTCAGTAGAGTAAAATTCCACGTCCACTAGAGTATATTGAAGAGATAAACTTACATAGTACGCAGTTACAGTGCCTGCCGAGTTACCCGGCACCAACTTAATTTGCATATCAATTTTTGCAAACAGATACTCATTCTTCGATTGGAAACCTGAACCTGTTTCAATTCAAAAACGGAGGGACAATAACGTAAGGTAAGTCACACTCTTTGAATCGGAGAGTGAAGTATGGATTAAATATTAATATGCATATATACCTGAGGACTGGTCGAGAGTAAGCTGCAATTGCTGGCCGTTGTTAAGTATCTTAGCGTGGTCATTACCCCACGTGATGTCAAAGTTGCTGTAAAAATTTGCAGAGACATACTGAAAATAAGCAAGGTGTGTTAAGACTAAACATAATAAGAGTAGCGCCATGGACAATGTGAAGTTATCGAAGCTGAATTCGAATATTAACGTAACAAAGAATAAAGCAAAGGGCAATGGAAATTATGAATGAAACTTAAGATATGTATAAGAAAGGCATACACAAAACCCTTTTAAGCAAAAAATTCTGCAAAGTCGGTTGTGGTAGGCGGAGCCGAGCGCTAACCCGCGGTGTATAGCTGTCAGTGGTTTTGGCGGCTTCCTACCGAGAAGGAAAGCAACGGCGAATAAGTTTCCGCGTAACAGAAGTTTCACAGCTGTGGATAGCATCAACTTTTTCGGCATTTTGTGGGTGATGTGTCTTACGGTATTGGTGCATTCGAGTTCTGAAGGTTCCGGCTGCCGCCGCCCCTAACCAAATTGTATTGGGAGGAGGACGTGGAGTCCTATGCTCATCCGTCAATACGCAAAACCTCAACTTCTGACGTGTTCGTGGGGTCCTAACGTGGTTGTAAAGTCTACCCCTTAGTCAACCAAGCAAACCTTCCATCAACTCTTAAATATTTTCCTCTAAATCTCTCATTCGTCCTTCCAATCCAATATCTTATCCGTTCAAAGCATCTAAAATCTCTTCAAACCAATTCAAAATCTAAATTTCACTATATTTTCAGTTTAGAGTCTTCACTCTATTTTTCAATTCTCTTATACTTCACGACACTTTCAAGATTTAGTGTTTTCATAGTTTAGTGCTTTCATAGTTTATTGCTTTTGCATATTGACAACCTTTAATTTTTATTCATCCACATTCTAGTTCAATCTATGCTCTTTCAATTTAAATTCTACTTCATCCTTAAATCTCATTCTTCTAAATCTCCTATTTATTTCTCATTCATTATCCTAATTTCCATCCCCTCCTTTAAATAAAAATCCAACATTCTTAGCCAATCTTTCATCTATTATCCCTTTCCTCTAACCTCAATCGTCATCCAACAACCAATCCCAAAGTCTCCTCTTCCAAACATTTTCTTCCACAATCTAATCAATAACATTCTCATCTCCTATTCTCATACCACTCTTCATCAACTTTTTCTTCTCATGCAAGTTCACTTCTAACTTCATCTAATTCTCAATTAATTATACATCCACATCCACTCTATTTATCCTTTTTCCATCCATCTAATACAAAAATCCTAAAGTAGTCTATCCGATGCAACCAATCCTAGTCCATACAATCTAATTATGCTATCTAGCACGTCATCCCAAAGCATTAATTGATTTTGATCCAAATCAATTGATAATCAATTAATAACCTTTATCCCAATTATCATTATAGCCCGATATATCCTTCCCAATCCCTAGGATACATATTCTTCATATCATTAACTTTTTTATCCTCATCATCATCAATCAAACAATTTGTTTTTAGCTAGACCAAAAGAAATCATAGTTAATTTTTGGGCTTTTAGTGCATTCTTGCTTATTGTGTGTGTGTGTGTGTCCTCATTGTTTGCATTTATCATGGTATTTGCACCACATTTCCATAAGGGCATCATGGTCTTCCATATCATGGTGTCACAAGGCATATATGTTTGTGCATGGCCCTTTTGATCACATACTTGGCACATTGTCACCCTAGTTCCTTATACTTTGGTGCATAATGTCAAGTACAATATTAAATCTAGATTTCTTATACCACTAAAACATGATTCTCATCCATCTTCTCTCTCTATCCATCTCTCCATCATGCGTATCTCCTTTTCATACATCTTTTCCCATGTCCTTTTATCCTTCTTCTTATCGTCCCATCCATTTCAAGAGCACAAGTTCATGATCTTCAAACTTGCATGTCCTCTCGAGGGGGCATAGGGTTTCATCATGAGATTAATTCCTTAAGCACACAAATTTGGAAAAAACCAAGCTAGGAATAGAGAAGTGTGTTTTCAAATAGATGCAAAATATTCCAGGCAAGGGTTTCATGAGATTAATTCCTTAAGCACACGAATTTGGAAAAAACCAAGCTAGGAATACAAAAGTGTGTTTTCAGATAGATGCAAAATATTCTAGGCAAGGGTTTCATGAGATTAATTCCTTAAGCACACAAATTTGGAAAAAGCCAAGCAAGGGTTTTCAAAAATGCGTTTTCAGATAGATGCAGAATATTCCAAGCAAGGGTTTTCACAAATAATTTATGCCCAAAGTGACATGGGTTTTTTATAAAAAGGTCGAAGCAGACCAAAAAATATTATTTTTCAAACCCACGAAATTCTTGATAATTTCTGGAGACAAAATCATGAGACAATCGACTTTACCAGGTCGTATTTAATCATTTAACCACAATAAAACCCGTATTTGGAAAAACAAAGCAAGGGTTTTCACAAACCCACAAAATTCGTTATCATTTATGCAGATAAAATCATGATACAGTCGACTTTACCACGTTGTGAGCACACAGTAAAATGAGGACAGGAAATTATTTTACCCCAAAAAAAAACCCGTGTGTATAATGCCAGTACCATGACATTAGAAAAATAAAACAACACATGGCGAGAAGCATGTAAGATGAATGATTTATTTCATAGACAAGCAGTAATAATTTATCAATCGTTGAACAAACCCTTCACAGGTCTTAATCATCGAATAAACCCTTCATGGGTCATGAAAGATGCAGAAGAAAATGATTAACCAGTACCATTGTTTGCATATTCAAAGGAGAAAGATGTTAGATGTTACTTGAAGCCGTGTGCACGTGCAGGAGCTGTGGAGAGCTGTCGCCATCCGCATCCTTCTCCATCGTCGAGAAGCTTCCAGAAAGAGCGCGCGGTAAAGCGAATGAATAGGATGGGATACCCACAAAAAAACATTAGTCATATGCATCAATCAGACCCCAAATCAAGATTATTTGGGGTGTAATGTGTTTGGTGTCTGATGCTTTAGTAAGGAGATTAATATGTAGGAGTGATTTTTAATGGGTGCCAAAATGATTCTATAAGGTGCTAACGTGAATTAGACCCATTGACTTTTGTCCGGATTTGAATGATAAAAGAGTTTTAATTAGATATTAAAAGTGACACATTTAGGTGTTTTTAATTTTTTTTTTTGGTGCTTATATTTAGCGAGTACTAGGACGTTAGGTGACGACAAGCGGACGACACCTCTAAAAGGGGTCTTTTTGACCTCCACGCTCATATCGGATGCTACCGCACTCTACCGAATTGCCCGTGGCCAAACCTTTAGTTATAAGATCTTAATCCTCATGTGCGAAAACCCATGGGAATTTTTTCCCGATTCGACATAATGGGTTTGAATTCTACAGCTGGGGTTAGCCCCAGCTGACACTGGTCTCTCTCCTCCTAGTGGCATGATTCCCTAGTCATTGAAATGTGAGGAAGTATGGAAAAGAAGGAATTTGATATGCCTCCTCAAGAGGACATGCAGGTTTGAAGAACATGAGTGTGCTCTCGAAATGGATGGGATGATTTCAAGAAGAAGAAGGATAAAAGGAAATGGGGAAAAAGTTGTGTAAGGAAAAGGAGATACATAAGGATGAGAGATGGATAGAGACTAGATGATGAGAATCATGTTTTAGTGGGACATGGAAATCTAGATTTAATATTGTACTTGACATTATGCACCAAAGTATAAGGATCCAGATATGACATCATGAATGTAAGGAGTGGTGTTGGATCAAAGAGAAACAAAACATAGTAGGTAGAAATTGATGAGGACTAGTGGCATGATTCCCTAGTCATTGAAATGTGAGGAAGCATGGAAAAGAAGGAATTTGATATGGGGTCATCCCACAATAATGGGTTACACTTTTTGGCCAAACTTGACTCTGAAATCAACATTTTCAAAAAAAACTTCACTTTCTAACACCTATAGTAGGTAAACTATTAGGAATTTGAAAATAATGTAAACTAGTGATTTGTGATTTTGTCTATAGATTTTAAATATATTTTTTTAAAAATTGAAATTAAATTGTAATTTTTTGGTCTCCTTTGATAACTAGTTTCTTAATAAAACACAACATTTTAAAAAGTGGGTGTGTACTTCGCTCACATAACTTTTTTCTACAAAGGATAAAATTCTAATTCTTTTGAATTTAGGTTGGTAACACAAGTATCTAGTTCTTTCATTTTGTTTCATAGCATTTTGTTGAATATTTTTCTTTTAATTAAGTTTTGAAGTCAAAAAATTTATAATTTAGAGATAGGTGCACTTCGGCTCACATAACATTTTTGGTATGTATTGAAATTCAATTTTTATTTTTTTGTTAGAACAAGGACATCAATACCTAGTGGATATATATTTTTCAAATTTTTTTCCCTCAAATTTACTATTTTCCTACAATGATTTTTCATCAAACTTGACATCTCGTGAAAAAACCCATGTATAGTAAACTAAAAAATAAAATATAAAAATAAAACAAAAATATATTAAATTTATAGTTGTTGGAAAGAACATTTCGATCACTAAAATCATCCAACTTGGTTTATCAAGTTGACTCCATTTGCACCTCCTTCACAAGCTTCGATAGTAAAAAAATTGCATAAATTTTGAAATGGTGGAGGGGAAGGTGAAAAAAGGGGGTTCATTAGAAACCCCCTTCTAATGAAGGGGGGTTCATTCAAACCCCCCTTATATGGTACAAAAGGGGGTTCATTAGAAGGGAGGGGGGTTCATTAGAAGGAGGGAGGGTTCCTTAG
>VDFB02043566.1:0-32815 GCA_007258455.2 Sequoia sempervirens | reverse complement strand
ACTCATTCAAGTGGTTTAACCTTAGCCAAGAAACTTGTTAGAATGGGATATTATTGGCCTACCATGGAGAGAGAATCTTCTACTTTTGTCAAGAAGTGTTCTAAATGCTAGATCCATGGGAATCTTATTCATGCATCTGCACATGAATTGCAACCTTTCACTCTGACATGGCCTTTTTCTCAGTGGGGACTAGATCTTGTTGGAAAAATTCATCCTTCATCATCAAATGGGCATAAATTCATCATCACGGCTATAGAATATTTTACAAAATGGATCAAAGTTGTTCCTTTGATGACCGTGACCGGTAAACAAATCTCTTCATTTATCCTGAATTACATCATCTATCAATATGGAATTCCTAATTCTATCATCACTGATAATGGGAGGCCTTTCAAGAATCAAGATGTTGATGAACTTTGTGAAATATTTCACATCCAACATAGGTTCTCTACACCTTACTATCCACAAGGAAAATGGTTAAACAAGCTTCAAAACAAAAACAATCTTGAAGATCTTGAAGAAGATCGAAAATGATGTCGGTCATGATTGGCATGTCCAATTAAATCCAGCTTTGTGGGCATACAAAACTAGCATTCACACACCAACAGGAGCTACACCATATGCCTTGGTCTATGGAGCAGAAGCAATCTTACCATTAGAGGTTGAAATACCTTCGCTTAGGGTCTCACTCAAAGGATTGATAAATGATGAAGACTACAGAGTATCTTGTCCACAAGAGCTAGAACTGTTAGATGAAAGATGTCAACATGTAGCTAATCATTTGAAGGGTTATCATCAAGTTATGTTCCGTAGTTACAATCATAGAGTTAAACCACAGATATTTCAAGTAGGTGATTTAGTCTTGAAAGAAATCCACGAATCAACAAGATGAGAAAAGAAAGGAAAATTTGAACCAAATTGAAGCTTCTGGTCCATTTGTCATCATTGTAGCCTATGATTCTGGAGGATATCAGTTATCTACATCAGAAGGGGACTCGTTTGAAGAGCCGATCAACAAAATTCATTTAAAGAAGTTCTATGTCTGAAATACCAAAATACAAAAAAAATTGAAAAAATCCTGAAAAAATCATAAAAATCTGAAAAGTCCTAAAAAAATCATAAAAAATCTAAAAACTCCTAAAAAAAAATCTGAAAAATCTGAAAAAGTCCTTAAAAAATCAATAAAAATCTAAAAAAGTCCTGAAAAAATCATAAAAATCTGAAAAAGTCTTGAAAAAATACAAAAAAATCAGAAAAAGTCCTTAAAAAATACATAAAAATTAGAAAAAGTCTTGCAAAAAGTGAAATAAAAACAAGTGGTGAAAACTTGGCAAACAAGCGCTACTTGTGATCAAAATAGGCTCCTCTATCTATTAGCCTATGTCTTGCATTCGCTTTACGACATCATCTATCCATATCTATCATCTGTACATATCTACCATATCCATATCATGTAATGAGAATTCTTGTGTTTCATCATGGCTTGATAAAATTTGTACATACCCATCATATTTCGGTTGTGCTTACACTGGGGGCAGAAACACAGACTAAACAAGAGAGGGGAAACAAGCTTTTAGAACATCACAAACGAACAAATTATGGTTTGACAAAACACAACATACATTGACGTATCAAATCAACCACAACACCAAAATGATCACTCAATGCCAATGAAATCAAACAACATGGTCCAAACAACGTTAATCAAAACAAAAACATCAATGTTGATAACCAAGTTGGACGATCTTAATCTGAATAATGTTTGAAATACATTAGGAAAAATTTGAATTGTTGGTTGATTTTCTATCATATCTCTGGGGCAATTCGATGATGTACTGAACTAGAAAAGCAAGGAAGGAGTATGATTTTTCTTTGTTCGTTGTTTGTGATTGAATCATTAGTACTATGCAAATTGGTCGCGAGACATGCTCTACTAAGTATCATTGATGACACTTCAGAATTTGCATGGGAAACGGGTTAACTCTTGTCTGTTTATGCAAGCAATACTTAGGTCATCTCGATTCAATTATACCTAGATGCTTGTATTATCTTGCTATATCAAAATTCATGAAAGCAATACTTAGGTCATCACTGGTGCTAACATATCCTTTGATGCTTGTATTAACTTTCAACATTTCAATGCTCTATGATGACACAAAAAGCACAAATAAGCTCTTAGAATGGCAATATTGTATAAATACCATGCATGGTTAGTATAGATTACATTCATTTTAGAATCTGCATTTTGCATTTATAGATTTTTCCAAAAAGTTGGAAAAGTATCAAAAATTCATATATTTCCAAAAAAATGACTAAGTACATTTTGACATTCACAAAAACATCATCACATACATTTTTCATACATATTTGCATCACAAAATCATAAAAACAAAGCATATATCATATTCAAAACATTCATGGGCATTCATAAATTGTACCATCTATCATTTCATATTCATATTCATTCATCAATCGATCACAATCATATCATAACGTTGCACTTTCATTTTCATATCTAAAAATCATGCATACATATACATCATGAGCATAACATCGTGAAACTATCATATATACCATCAGGCATATAGAAAATAGACACATTCATCACATAAGGAATCATCGTTGCATATCATATATCTCACAAATGAATGTCAGAATGTACAAAGGTGTCAAATAATATACAAAAATGGGATCATATCAATGTGTATACAAATGTCTCCACAGAGTATCAAAAAGACATCATATAAAAATCACTATGAAGTGCTATCCTCTAATGGTGCTGGTTTGGGACTTGCTCCACCTACCCCTGATGGTCCTCCTAGAGGTAATGGTTGTGATACACCCCTGCTGGTAGTCCGAGAGCGACTATGTGTAGATCGAGACTGTGTATAACTCACTCTCCGCTCAGGTGGCACTGCATCATGGTACCTGGTCCTATAGAACTCTGCCTCCCGGGTGGCTCTTGTCACCTCTCTCATCATGTCACTGACTGAGGTACCTACTGTTGTTCTCTGCAAACTGTCAGCTAGGGCCATGGCCTGCTCACCTTGTCATCTGGTTGTATCTCTCTCAGCCGTCACTGTCGTTAACTGTCCCTATAGCTATGTAACCAAGGCATGCGCCTGTGCTAACTAATCCTATAAACTCTGCACTCTACTCTACAAGGTAGATATCTGACTCAGCCCCACTGGATCTACTGAAGATGATGGAGCTGAATGTCTCATTCGAGGTCCACCTCTGCCACTACCTCTGCCGCTACCTCTACCACCTCTCCCACTACCTCTACCACCTCTACCACATCCTCCACCACTATCACCCCCACTCTCCTCATCATTGCTATCTCCATCCCCATCTAACTCATCATCATCATCCTCCTCAGAGTCATCACCCTCTGAATTCGTCTCTTGCTGTTGCTGATGTTCCCCTATTGTTGGTCTCTGCCCTGCAACTGGAATGGCAGGCTCATCAGGATCAAATAATCATGGTGTAGGATGTTCCAACACATACTAACCATACTCTGGAGTCATCCCCCCATCAAGAATATCAGCTATGTAGTCCCACGCTTGTACTCCCAAACTGGTGAACTCTGCCACTGCTGCATCATATGAAATCCGTGGACCCCACACTATAACCTCCTGTTGCGAACGTGCATAAATAGAAGAACCCTGTGGCATACCCTGAGGCTGACCATATTGTTGCCATACCCAACCAAGCAGAAACCTCTCAATAATCCTAGGAGTATGACCAATCAGATATTTGGAAGTAAAGACAAAGGGCATCTCCCTAGCATCCTCTGGCCATGCCTCACAATCTACATAGGGCCACCAGCATACTGTCTCGAGATCATCCAAAAGACGCTGCCAATGATCCAATTTTCCCAGCCTCGGTTGAGCAATAACATCGGTTTATCTAAATCTATACAGTCAACCGACAGGCCGTCATCCTCGAATCAATGGTCACATAACAACAAAGTGCTCCCATGCCCATATCTACAAAAGTGAACAACCAACAGCTAAACTCCGGCCTCCACCATACACAATATGGTTTAGCTCATCATATAAGTGTGCAAGCATGCATGATCCCCAAGCATATCGTGTACCCTGCATCACCATACTCTCCAGTACACAATCCCACTCGACTGCAAAACCCTTCAACCTATGGTCAGGGCACAACACACCTCTAATGAAGCCTGCAAGTATGAAAGGTAAGGGTGCATATGAATCCGTCATCTCCACCCATGAGATATAATATCCTACAATCTGATCATCTCTGAATATCTATCTCAAAGCATCATTACCTCTTGCCTCCCGAGCATCAAATCTCACTATCTCGCCCATCACTGGAATCCTCAGGATGCGATATACGTCCTCTGGAGTCACAGTAATCTCTCTTGTCGGAAAATGCAAGGTGTTCGTGTCACTGTGCCACCTCTTTGCAAGTGTTGTCAATAAGGCTCTGTTGAGACGCACCTCAGGCATCTCAAGTAATGACGTAAGTCTACATGCCTCGATAACATCTTTATCTTCCTGTACAAGCTATGGAATCAATCTCCATGTCTTTGGGAATTTCTCCCATATTCTAAAGATCTAATTCCTCCTGTTTAATAGGAAGAATCAAGTCAAAGCAACACCAATATTAAATCATCACGACAAATCAATCAAATTTGAATATTATCAACAATTTTTTTTTCATTTTCATGGAAAGCACATTTATCACAATCTTGGATTGTTTTAGCACCTATACAAACTTATCAACAATTTGTTTTTCAAATATCATGGAAAGAAAAATCTATCAAAATTCCTTATTTGTTTTAACAACTTTAGAAGCAAACTTATCAACCAAATTGTTTTTAACAACTTTTAGAAGCAAACTTATCAACAATTTATTTTTCATCATCGTGGAAAACAAATTTATCAAAATTCTATTTGCATTTAACAACTTTAGAAGCAAACTTATCAAAATTCTATTTGTTTTTAACAACTTTAAAAGAAAATTTATCAGCTACTATTTGTTTTCCAACAACCTTGGGAACAAATTGATCACATCAAACAACATCAAATCATGGGCGCTATAGAATCATGGGCGGTACAGAAATAATCAAGGGTGCTATAGAAACCTTCATGGGTGCTATGGAAATTATCAAGGGCACTACAAAAATACTGAAGGGCGCTAAAACACACCCTTTCACATTAAAACATGGATAAACGTCCCTAAATGAAAAAATTCTTAAATAGCAAAATTTAACGGGTACCACGGGTCCATAGTGTGCCGACCGCTGATGTCGTTGAATGCGCTCGAAACGGTGCTGGTGGATAGGAAGTGCCATCTTTCTCACTCCAGAGCTCAAAACAAAATTACAATTTTTACTAGGTTAAAATGGAAAATGACATGGAAAATGACATTTTTAACCTATTTAAAGGCAAAATTGGGGCATTTTATCACATTTTATCATTGCAGGGGCAATTTAGGTCATCAATTTTTCATCTCACATTTTTCCATGTAAATTTCTTCACATCATAATTTCTTGTTCACAACTACCTTAAAAATCATATAAAACAAAAATTCCCCAAAACAAATCAAATCTTATCGATTCATCACCGAGGGGCATATACCCTCAAGTAACATTTGATAACATCCGGGGTGGTTTCAGAATTCTTTGAAGCAATGTGTAAAGTTACATCACTTCAAAGAGGGGAAAATGTATACATCTAAAAAAATGGTCATTAACCGGGTAATTAATTAAATATTTTTAATATTTTAATTAAATCTCCGACCAATCACAGATAAATAAATCTAAATAATTTATTTATATTGTTCATTCTTTCATTTTCGATTAAATAAATAAGTTTATTTAATCACTTTTTTTTATCCATTTCTTAATTAATTAAATAAACATTATGATTTATTTATATTAATTATCATATAATCTTGGCTTGAATATTTTATTCAAATAAAGATTAAGTATTCTTCTATTCTAAAATTCTTCTAAATTCCATTCGCAATTAAATATTTCAAATATTTAATTAAATCTTCTAAAGTCCCATTGCAATTAAATATTCCAAATATTTAATTAATTCTTCTAAAGTCACATCGCAATTAAATATTCCAAATATTTAATTAATTCTTCTAAAGTCACATCACAATTAAATATTCCAAATATTTAATTAATTCTTCTAAAGTCACATCACAATTAAATATTCCAAATATTTAATTAATTCTTCTAAAGTCACATCATAATTAAATATTCCAAAATATTTAATTAAATCTTTTAATGTTCATTCACATCAAATATTTCAAAAATCTTTTAAATCCTCAAATTCACACAAAATTAAATAAATTTATTTATTTAATATTGGATTATCTCCAACAACCGTGAAACAACTTCAAAACAAAAAATTAATTTCTCTGTTTCTAAGCAAGCTTGTTCCCATGGGTTGAAGAAAAACCGCCTTTCTTCTCTCCAACCTCCTAACATCTTCCATCTTCCTCTCAACCTCTCCATCTCTCACCATTAAGATTTACTAGATAATCTCACAACCATTGATCTTTGCCAGCCAGGCTCTTGCTTGTGAAAATCTATAAAAGGGATTGTCGGGTCTCTGAAAAACATAGAAGCTTTTGTACGGGGAAATTATAGTAAATTAGCCTTCTAACATTAATAGCATTTTAGTTTTTAGCATAGCATAGTTTAGCATATTAGCAATCCATGTCATGGCTTATCATCCTCATAGTATAGTTTCAATAGCATTCACAATCCACAACCCCTGTGCATAATCTACAGCCCCTGTGCATATCCGTATATCACAATTCACTCCACCAACATATAGGATATATAATTACTCTCCCTTTTCATACTCGTTCTGCAGGTTGCCATTCTGAGAAGCTTTTCTTACACAATCTGAGAGCAACAGCTTCAAGCAAATCACTAGAGATAGAGGACAATGGAATGATTCTGAAGAAGCTCTATTTGAATTCTCTTTGATTTCATTTTATCTAGTTTTCTTTAGTTTAATGTTGCATTGGTGTGTTTTTATTATCTTATTTTGATACTAACATTTTCCACACACACTACCAATTATCTTGATAGTTTCTCAAGTGCACCAAACAAACCATGAATATACTTCATTTGAATTAACAATTACTATGATATATGTTCTAACTTATTTATATTCGAAATATTTATCTTGTTTCCCCTCAATTTATTGGCCATTTTTGAGTAACTTATGTGTTATAGGGGAAAATTATTTAGTTTCCAAATGTGTCAATATTATTGTTTTCTTTTAGAGTTGAGTAATAGTTATAAATATCTCATTGCTGCCACTACGCTGAGTTTAATTGCCTTGTAGGCTACAAATGTGAATCTAGCCTTAAGAAAAGATGTGCTACAATTTATAGATGTTGGAGATGTTGTCCCATCTCTATTCCTCCAACTAATGTCTTAAAAAAAATAGGAGGTGATCAAAGCCTAGTCAACCAGTACAAAGTCATCTTGTGTGATACAACCCACATGCCAATGGAAAATTTTCCTACAAAATACAATGACCTTTTGTTTACAAGTGAATTAAAAATAGGTTTGATTGTGTGCTTGAAAAATATTTGTCTATAAAGTTGTGTGAATTGAGGTTTGATATACTTGTACCTTGCTTGTACTTGTAGTTTCTTGCTTCCTTGTTTGTGGGGGCTTCCTTGTAAAGTATTTAATGTTTGTTTCATTCTAGGGAAACTATCATACTATCCCTAGATGTCAAAATGACAAATTGCTAGCTAATTGGAAAACCTAAATATTTGTTTAGAGATCAAGAAGAATAAAAAGTTGGTTGCGACTTGCCCTCCCCATCCAAACAAGCATCCACTTTTGCAATTAATTCATCCCTAAGGTAGCTAGATTCTCCTACAAAAATCAGCCCTATTAAAGGGTTGAATGTTTACCAAACCAAATGGACGATAAAAGGTCATGTAACAACAAAGAGGGATATGCACCATTATAGCAGGAAAGGGCGTGAGGGGTAGGTATTTAGCTTTGATATCATTGATGATGAGGGCGCAAAAATATGGATTATGTGCTTTAATGAAATTATAGAGCTGCATTATGATAGGGTTGAGGTGGGATGTACTTATTATGTGTCAAAGGGATCGGTGAGATAATCAAACAACAAATTTAATAAGTTAAACAACAAGATGGAAATCATTTTGGATCAAAGTTCAATTTTAAAATAATGTGATGATGAGGCCTTTGTGCTATAGAAAGTATTTAAGTTCACCCCATTAAATGGAATTGCAAATTGCACTAATAACAGTTTAATTGATGTTATTGGCACTATGGTGCATGTGGGAATGTTGTCGACTATACAGAGAAAATATCAGTCCCAAACAATTTGGAGGGCTATTAAACTTAATGATTTTTCATCCTTTTCAATTGATGTTAATTTGTGGGGCTCAAAATAGGAAGCAAAGAGTCATGAGTTGGAGAGGTTGTAAACCCTTGGTTCAGCTCTCATCCTTGTTAAAAATGCATGTGTTGGGTTCTTCAATGGAGTTGTTTTCAACACATCCATAGGGACTCTTCTATATATAAATCCTGACATACCAGAAGCACAACCATTGCTCAAAAGAGGATATATTGATCCACCTACTGTTGAGTCACCCCGACCAATCCCTCGAAAGGTTACTTTGGGAAATGGGAGAGTCACTATTGCATATATGATGGACCACTACCTTAGCTTTCCAGAGACTTTTCAAGCTACTCTCAAGGCAACAGTAAAATTTATAAAAACTGATGCATTATGTTATGTTGCATGCCCATTGGAGGTGAATGGTAGGAAATGCAAGAAAAAGTGTGAACAATCTGAGCAAAATACATGGTTCTACCAAAAATTCTAGAGAATAATAACTAACTATGACTTTCCATATTTATTGCAACTAAAAATGGAAGACCACAGAGGTGAGCTCTAGGAAACTACTTTTGATGAGGTTGCAACAAGCCTATTACAAATTTTAGCAAAACAAATTTACATGTTCCAATATGAGTCTACCGCTGAAATGATTGTTGAGTTTGTTATCAGTGCTATCGCCTACACATCATTTGTTTTCACTATTCTAATCAAAAATCAAAATTATAATTCAGAAACAAAACTAAAAACAACAATAGTGAAGGTTGCAAAGGTTAACTTTGAAGTTGAGTACAAGCTCTTACTATCAAATTTGTTTGCTATTTCTCCTACCATGCAGTAGTCTACAGAGATAGTTGTCGTACTACCTTGAACACCAAAACAACCATGGCTAATTGTGACTTTGTATATTTCTTATAGTTCATGTTGGTTGCAAATTTAGTTTGTTTTGTTCCCTCGCACTGGTTCTCACATCAAAAATACCTTTCCTTTCTACTGCTATTGCTTTGTTTTTGTTTGAGTGGTTATATATTAAGACAATGAAGTATAACTTATAATGTTTAACTAAAAAATATACAGTTGTTTTCTTTTCTATTATTCATGTTGCTTATAATCTAGTTACGTTTTAAGTGTATATTTCTGATTTAATTTGATACTATTTATTTATATAGAGTTCTTGTCCTTTTTAAGAGATGTATCATTGTCTACACCTACTCATATATCTACTTGTGGACATAGTTGTATGTATGTGTACATTTTATTATGCATATAGATAAATATACATGCATGTAATTGAGATTTCCCCATGTATACAACTTCTTGGTATAGATGTGTGTAGATATTTGTACATGTATTGGATATCTATGCATATATGCACACACAATTCAATATTTACAAGTATCTATGAGTTGTTTTAAAGATAATGTTGTTTTCATCTTGTTTACAATTTTCTTAGTGCATATAATATCCTGATAGAGTTATGTGTAGATATATGTGTCTATGATGTATTTGTCTATGTAAGTATCATGTCTGGGTATCCATCTAATGCTTGCCAAGTGTTCTTGCTATTTCTTTTCAATACCTAATTATAGTGCCATGCTATATGTGGATGTCATATGGTTCTTGGCTATAATGTCTAGTATGTATGTTATGTAGCTCAATCCACAACCTAGTGTTGAACAATGCATTATTGAAACTATTGCAAACTGCTCAATTAGTTTGGTGAGTTTTAAATGCAAAGTATTATTGCAACCATTGGAAATATATGTAGCACATACATGAGACAATGCTCGCATGGTAACCTATGCAAAGTAATGCGTGTTTCCTCTGCGCAAGTAAATCAAATAGCTCAAGTTATACAGTTTGCCTTGTTTTTTGTAAGGGAGAGTTAATTTTTGTTCTTTGTCTTAGGGTATATTTTTCCCATTTAAGTAAGGTTGTATTGGGAGAGACTATATATTTTATTCAAACCAATATTCTTTGATTCATGGATTGGATTTTGGAATGCACCCCATGTGATAATTTTTTGCCAGTGCTTCTCTTCAAAAACAAGCCAGCGGTTTGCATGGGCTTCTCAACATGAACTTCTTTCTATGCTTCTTTGTATGGCCTCCATTTCCTTGCTATGTTTGCAATAGAATAAAATTCTTAACATAATCCATTTTTTTTTTGTGGTCTGTTGCTCGCTACCCTGGGCTTTTTTACCCATTGGTTTGCCAGTCACAATTTTTTTGTGCTTTGTACAATGAAAAATGCGTATATATTTGCCTCTTCAGAAAGGCTTAGATTTGTCTCAAGAGGTTAGACATACAGAAACATTGCACCAAATAGCAAGCAACTAGATTTCTCACTTGAACTATGTAGACCTGCCTTTTTATTTTTCTAGAAACTACATGATACATACCAACAATTAGAGTGCACTATAAATCAAACAAGATAATCTTCTCCAACAAAACTATTCATTATCATCATCACCAAAAGTTGCTCTTCTTTATGGTAAGTGAATTGCTTCTCCTTTCCTCTTCACCTTTATGCATATAGAATCTGCACCCTATCTAAATTCACTTCATTATCATTTTTTATATGTGACATGTAATTGTGCTATTACATATATTTTTCTTATAAATTATACATCCACTTAAATTTTCTTAAATTTTGTGTTTTAGATATTTCTTGCCAATAAAACATGTTCGTAGTACCAAAGTTCATAGTTTGCTTCTGTGTGGGTATATTCCACCGAAACAATTTTAAATTACAACTACATTTTATTTTTATACAAGATGTAGGGCTCCCCATAAATGCTAAATGGCTTTATGATCCCACATTTTCACATGTTGTATGGACTTTAGCTATATTCCATCTATATACAATGCAAGCATACATATCTTTTTTTTCATTTCTCATTTCACAACTCCATGTCAAATTATAAAAAAATGTATAACTTGATTTCCACTGAACACATTTCCTTCAACATTGACTAAAGTGGTGGACAATTAATGTTGCACTGCTTATGGGTTTGGTCATAGTCGATGATGCTCCATGACCTGATATGGTAGGGTGGAAAGTAGAATTCCTTTTCTATGTCCAGACTTCAATCCATTCCGTGCACAAGGAATTTCTAGATTTTATTTACTTACTATGTTGTACTACAACTCCATTGCATCTCATTTGTAATTAATTCTATAAGTCTTTATATTTTATCATTTTTTTATTGTCTACCAACCAAATCAATTGTCCTTCGTAGGCCTTTTCATGTGATTAGATCTTGTATTAAGTCATTGGCAGCCAAAACATTGCTCTCACCATTGATCATAGTGGTGGAAAATTTATTTTCTTGCGTAGGGGTTTGGTGAGAGTGCACGACACTCCATGAGCCAATATGGTAGGGTAGAAATCAGGCCTTGTTTTGTTTTGTGCATACTGCATTCTACCACACACACCAGGTATGGCTAAATTATAATCACTCCATTCATCCCATTGCAAGTAGAGATCAAATTATGTATTATAAAATATATAACTTTGATATATTTTTATTTACATATCGTCTATCAATAAATCGTGATCACTACACTAGAATTCACACTTTGTATACACATAGGCTATAGGTGGTTCATTCTAATTTTGCATAATCACCACAATAAACTTCAAAAAAAATTGTTATTCTTGCAAACCATATTCCAGCCATAATGTGGTGTTTGATGAACTAATGTGTTACTTGAACAACCTTTCAGAATAATGATAGTGACTGGAAAATCAATGACAATGGTCAAATAGACAATCATATCCTCATGTACCCTATATTGATTGTAATAAGTAATATTCATTTCACCACTGATCAGAGTGGTGGGAAATGTATATTCTTGCTCGGGCCTTTGGTGAGAGCCCATGACCCAATATGGTAGGGTGGAGAGCAGGCCTTATTGTGTTGAGTTTTATTTTATAGTTTTTATGTACATATTGCTATTTTTCTCACATAGTATTCACAAAAAAATCAAATGTTTTAGGTTGTGGTGACAACCTACTATAATAGTTGATCTTATACACTTTATGTTAGCTTCCATTGGCCATTGTTGATAATTGATCTCTTGCTTAAGCTATATCATTCCATAGTGGAGTGTGGTGAAATGGCACAACTATAGAGGAGGCCAATGAAATGTCATGAGTATTGATTGTTGAATGGTTTGTATGTAGTGTTGATGGTGCAAGTAACATCTATTTTAAAGTCCTCAGAAAACAAAAAGAATGTTTGTGCAATTATTGACAACGTATTTTTGGGTGTCATTCTCTAGGTTTATGTTGTTGTTGAAGGTAGCTCTGGCAGCTAGCGAAACGACATCAACATTAATTGTTATATGGTTTCCACATAGTGGTGATGGTGCAAGTAACATTTGTTTTAAAGTCCTCAACAAACAAAATGAATTTCTATGCAGTTATCGATAGTGTATTGTTGGGTTTCATTCTCTGGGTTTTCTATTGTTGTTGAAGGTAGCTATGAGTGAGGATGGAAAGCTTCTATGGAAGTACAATGCATTCATTTTCTATGGAATATCTATGAAAGTTAGTGGATGTTATCTTTTGTTATTTGCATGCATTCATGGTTGCAAAAGCTACTGGTTCTAATAATTTTTTGTTCATTTTTTGTAGGCGGTGGAGAAAGAACAGAGGGAAGAGAAAGCAAGCAGGTAGAGATGTAATTGAAGGAAGTAGGAAGAGGTGTATATTTTTTATTTTTCCACCCCCATCATCTAGTTGCTCTTAGTAAGTTCTATAATCTATTCATATTCATAGTTGCTCCAAAAAACATGCTTCTGCCTTAGGAGAGAGAGTTCAAGAAGTGGGATGTTGATATTCCAGTATATATGCTAAACAAATGAATGAGATTTCAAACAACTGTGAAGATGAAGTGATTATAAGACTGGCTAAGAGAATGGGAACATTTATTTCACCATTCATCATAGTAGTGGCTACTCAATATTAGAGAGCATGCCTCATTTTATTCTCTTCTATTTTATATTTGTTATGTGTGCAACTGAATTGCTTAGTTGAACAATATTGTTCATTGGCATGATCATGAAAAGTTGTTCTACTTTATGGTAAGTAATTGTAGGGGTCTGGTGATAGCCAATGATGGTCCATCATCCAAAATGGTAGGGTGGAGAGAATGGTACCTTTGTGTGTCCAAACTTCAATACATTGCGTCCAGCAGGTCTAGCCTTTGCAGTAATTTTTTTGCATAGGCACATGGGTATCAGTTTTTAGCTTTCTATCGTGATGGTTGTAATGGAATATAATAGTTAATTTTATGCAGTTCATTCTATTTTTACATAATCATCATACTAAACTTCACACTTTTTTGTTATTCTTGCAAACCATATTCCAGCCATAATGCGGTATTTGATGGAATAATGTCTTACAAACAACCTTTCACAATAATGATAATGGCTGCAAAATCAGTAACAATGGTCAATTACACAATCAGATCCTAATGTACTCTATATTGATTGTAATAAGTAATATCAATTTCACCATTGATCAGAGTGGTGGGAAGTGTATATTCTTGCTAGGGGGTTTGGTGAGAGTCCATGAGGCTCCATGACCCAATATGGTAGGGTGGAGAGCATGCCTTATTGTGTTGAGTTTTATTTTATAGTTTTTATGTAGAAATTGCTATCTTTCTAACATATAATTCATAAAAAATTCATATGATTTGGGTTATGGTTACAACATAGTGAACTAGTTGATCTTATACACTTTATGTTAGATTCCATTGGGAATTGTTGATTATTGTTCTCTTGCTTAAGATATAGTGTTCCATTATTGAGGTGTTGTCAAAAAGGCTATGTTGCTTCAATTTTTGATAGGGTTTTGTTGAGTTGTTGTCAATTCCCTCTTTGTCTCCCTTTATGCTTTGTGTTTTGTGGTTGAATTTTTAAATTTCCTCCCCGATCATCTAATTGCTCTGAGCTAGTTTTAAAATTTGTTCATATTCACTATTGCTCCAAAAAACATGATTCTCCCTTGGGAGAGATAGTTCAAGAACTTGGGTGTTGATATTTCAGTTTATATGGTAAATAGATGGATGACCTTTGTGAATGAAGTTCAACCAACTATGAAGATGAAGTGATTGTAACTGTGGTTATTAATCAACATCCCACTTATTAGACTCTCTTTCCGAAGGGAGAATAGTCGATGATGCTCCATGACCCAATATGGTAGGGTGGAGAGCAGACCTTCTTTTGTATGTCCAGACTTTAATCCATTTTGTACAGAAGGTATGCCTAGATTTTATTTACTTACTGTGTTCTACTACAACTTTACTGCATCATCTTTGTAATTAATTGTATAAGTCTTTATATTTTCTGATTTATTTATCGTGTACCATTGGTGTGTGTTTGTTCCACTAAACTTGACATAATGCTTTCGTGTTTGTAGGTAGCCACAACCCAAACAACCATGCTTTCAAGCCCTTTTGATGACATTAGATCTTCTATTAAGTCATTGGTGCTTGAAAAATTTCTTTCACCATTGGTGACAGTGATGGAGAAGTTATTTTCCTGCTCACTGGTTTGTTGAGACTGCATGACGCTCCATGGGCCAATATAGTGGGATGGAAATCGACTGTTGTTTTTTTTGTACATACTGCATTCTGTCACATGTAGCAGGTATGGCTAAATTATAATTGCTTCATTCATCCTCTTCCAAGCACAGAGCAAGATATGTATTATAAAATATAGAACTTTGATATCTCCTCATTTGGACATTTTGTATGAATTAGACATGATCACTGCACTAAAATTCACACTTTGTATACAAATAAGTTGTATACGGTGTGGTCCTTGTAGTGATAGTTCTCCATAGGACTGTAGCTGTGAGCTTTAGCTTCATGTTGCCATCATTGTGATCAAGTAAAATAGTTAATGTTATGCAGTTCATTGTGTTTTTGCATAATCACCACACTAAATTTCACACTTTTTTGTTATTCTTGCAGACCATGCTCCAACAATAATGTGGTATTTGATGAACTAATATGTTACAAAAACCCCTCCAGAGTAATGATAGTGACTGTAAAATCAGAAACAATGGTCAAATAGACAATCATATCCTAATGTACTCTATATTGATTGTAATACACAATATTCATTTCACCACTAATCACAGCGGTGGCCAATCTATATTCTTTCTTAGGGGTTTGGTGAGGCTCCATGAGACTCCATGACCCAATATGGTAGGGTGGAGAGCAGGCCTCATTGTGTTGAGTTTTAATTTATATTTTGTATGTATAGATCACTATCTTTCTAATGTAGGAATTAGAAAAAATTCATATGTTTAATCTTACGACCTTACAATGGAGTAAAGTAGTTGATCTTATACACTTTCTGTTAGATTCCATTGGGCATGGTTCATTATTTTTCTCTTGCTTATACTCTACATCACACAAATAATTAAATTGTCTTAACCAAAATTTGTCTACGGTACTTTTTTGCTTGCTACGAAAAGATGCTTAGTTTAAATCATAAAGAATTTATGCAGTGGCCAAATTATAAGGTGGTCTTTTATAATCATGAATTCAACTAATAGTGTGCCATGATTATTATTTCCCATCTAAATACACATTAATAATGTCATCAATTATTTAGACATTCAACCTTATCCATAATGATATTATATTTTGATTAACTAATAAAACTTAATGATACTGGTATTATTTTTATATTTTTTAACTATAATTGATGGAGGGTTCTTTGTTACCAGCTATGAAAAGATCCTTAGTTTGTATCATAAAGAATTGATGTAGTGGCTAAATTATGGGGTGGGCTTATATAATAATGAATTCAATTAATTTTATGCCAATGTTATTATTTCCCAACTAAATACACATTAGTAATGTCATCAATTTAGACATTCAACCCTATCCATAATAATATTATAATATGATTAACTGGCTATGTGTGGGATCATCATGGAAAAAACAAACCCTTAAGTGGCAAAAAATTTAGAAAAATCAAAGTTAGGAAACTTGACGTAAAAATTTGAATAAGTTATTTATATTATTTCAAAAATATGTAAGAATAGAATCTGTAGAAAATTGAATGTAGTTTCTAAACTACTAGGTTTTAATCCTATTTGGTGAAAATTTTAAATTTAATTATGAAGTGAGTACTTATATTTTAGGGGAAAAAATAAAGAAGTAGGTGTCTGTCTGACCACCCTAACCACAATAGAATGATAATATTTTTTTATAAGAGTTTAGATATAAGTAGAGGACTCATGTACTGATGTGATGCATATTTTTTTGTAATTTTTTTCCAAGTAAATAATTAATTATGAATTCTTTATTACAACTTTTTAAAAAATATAAAAAACTCATATGTCTCACCACCTTAACTTCATCAAAACTTAATGAAATTCAATTTTTTAGTTTTAATCCTATATTATGTGAAGCATAGAAGATGCTTGACACATGTTTGATTCAAAATGTGATCTTTGTTTAATGAAACTATAGATGTTTTCAATGGAGCCTATCAATCGAGACTTTGAGTAAGTAATTCAAATGAAATGAATAATAATTATTTATAAAATTCAAAGTAAAGCATAATTTATATTGGTGGAAAGATGAGAATCTCCTTTAAAAGCCCTTTTCATTTCATCAATTTTGGGTTTAAAAAATGGAATCAACCACATACCCATCCCATATATGCACTTTTGGCCCATCATGATCTTGCACATGCCCAACTAATAAAACTTAATGATATTGGTATTACTTAATGAAATGATTTCAAATTTAATAATAATATTTTTCTTTAATTAACAACTTAACTACATAATATTATTATTTACCCCACCAAACCAATTACTAATAATAATGATGTTATCACCAAATAATTAATTGAATGTTAATACAATTGTTCTTCAACCAAACCTCTATATGTGTATATATATATTCTACAAAGTTACTTTTTCACCAACTATTGCTTACACACTTTATCCTTTATATACATATCCACCTTTCAACCCATTAGGATTAACACCCTCCTTCGGTCCCCATTATAATTTCAAATAATATAATGATGGTAAACTATAAGGTAAAAATGGGATACAATATTGTTGCCACTCAATCACTTTAATTATCGCCTATAATATATCTAGCAATCCATTGTATTGTTCGTTGGATTCCCTAATGTGTAACTATATTATCTACATCTACATATAGCTATTGTGCCCACTCATGCCATTCACATGCTAATGTTTTTCCACAAACACTGTCTACACATCACTTGCCTTTCATGTTGCTCTCCACCTATCGACTCATTGTTGCGTGTTACTACACAAAACTGCTAGTCCATATTAAAATTAATGTTAATCTAGTGTTGTAATGTGATTTGCACATTCACATTGGATGTTATGCCTTTCTAGGCTATGTGGACCTCATTTTAATGATGTAAAGTGCATTTAATCTCACTTTCACATTGAATTTTGTGTCCTAAGCCCTAATTGACCTTTACATCATCATTAATAGGCCCCTATAGCAACATATTGTGCATCCCAAGGCATAATTTGATGTAATAACTAACAAAGTCACCATATAAACCTAAATTCCTTATTTCTTGGCATTCCAACTAGTAGAATGGCCCCTATGGGACCCATTTTCCATTAAGGGTGAATCAGTCCCATCCAGGTGGGACCCATTCACCCTTAATGGTGAATGAGTCCCATTTGAGTCATTTTTGGGGTTTGAGTGGGAAAAGTTGGATTTTAAGTTTTATTTTTTCTCCATGTTGGCCTTAGGGATCCAATTAATGGGAAAATAAGGTGAGTTGCCTATAAATATAAGTCTCTAAACCATAATTCATAATCTCTTATCATTCATTCATCAATCATCATCTTTTCAAGTCAAGCAAGTTAGGGTTTCATCATTCCAAGTCATCAAGATAGCTTCCAAGGACATTCAAGGGCAGATTCTTCATGTTTTGTTGCAAAAATTCAAAATAAATCTTCATGGAAAGGTATTAATTCCATTATTGCATGCTTCATTACATTATTTATTTATTTATGTTTAATTACCTACAAAGGAGTTTGACCACTTAGCAAACCCCCATGCCCTAATATTCAACATTGCTCTTTCTCTTCTTGTGTGTTTGCATATTTAGACATCTTGAAGGCTTGGAAATCATTAAAGATCAAGTTGAAAATTTTTTGAAGACATCTCCTTGTTGAATAAGCCAAAATATCAACAAAAAGTCACTTTCAGGTCTAGAAATCAGACTTTCGAAGGTAGAGACCTATCAGGAACTGAAGTGCAGACTGGAGGCTTCAGTTTCCACTTTTGAATTTTTAGAAATTCAAAAGTGGACTTATTTCCCATTGATAGAAAATGAGTCACACTGCCATGCCTGAAATAGGTTCTCTACAGTTTTGGATACCCTTTTGTTTGAAACGGGCTCCGAAATAGTTTCCCAAATTTGAGACTAATTCGCCTAGAATGGTGAATCAGTCCTAGTAGGAAAAATTTCCAACATCAGTAGCATTTCAAAAGTAATTTCTAGTCTCCATCAAGTTCTCAAGTGCACACATTTTGTTTCATTCATTTCTGTTGCAGTTTGCATTCATTTTCTAGGTGTTTTTGCATATCACAATGTGTTTTCCAACAAGTTGCATTTCATTAGTTATTCATTAATAATAAATAATATTTATCAGTTTATTTCACTTAGGACATTACATTTAGACACATTTCATCCATATTTGCATTAATCTTGAGTGTAGACATTGCCCATTTTGGCCAATTTCTCTCCTTTTAGGTGAAAACCCCTAGAAGTGCAAGAGAGTATTAGGGTGCCAAAATCTATCTCCAACTTCCAAGAAATATCTAGAGAGGAAATAAATATGTCTCAGGAACTCCCTCACATACCACCATTCTAAAAAGAACAATTTTAATACATGTCCCAATGTAAAGCTAGCTCAGTGACTCCCAACATCAGTGTGACAATCGCATGATTAGGAGTGCCTTTTAAAATGGCAGAACATCAAGTGCCAATGTGTGCTTCATTAAGGTTGGATGATTTGGATGACTTATAAAATATGAGGCATGCACAAAATGTGTGCTACTCAAGTTAAAGAAATTTTTACTATATTTTTTTAGTAAGAGTGGAATTTAGTTTACTAATTCATTGTGTTACTTGTTGAAATTAGTGTAAAGAGATCTTATATAAAAGGATTGAATATTGGTAGTCTAAAAAATAACATTGAATCTTTTGGATAGCAATTTTTAGTGGAGAATAATAGTAATTGAAGATGGTAACACATCATTCCTTCTATAAGTGATACATATCAACTTGTCCAAAATATTTGGAAATGACATTGTCATTGGTGTCCAAATCATAATAGAGCATTCTTTCACAAAAGATGACAACCAAAAATTTCAAGGAGATTTCTTATAATAGATTTTGGGGGGAAAGGAATACATTAATTGGGATACTTTATGAAATCAACTAACTAAAGTTAAATAATATAAAAAAGAGTATTTATTATCCATGGAAGACATTGTATACCATCATGAAAGATTCCTTCCCATTGAGAAGCTCTACCAACCACATGGTATCATCAATGGGTTCTATAAAAATAGTAAAAAAAGCATTAGAGGTTGAAAAATAGTGATCCAACTATTGTTCACTCTAATTTTTCATTCAAAAAGTATATTAAAGATTATAATGCTAAGAAAGGAAGTATGATTAATTTAGTCAACCTAATTCAAAGTTTATTACTCCTCATGACCTAGAAAATTCAGTGATGAATGGGTTCTACAAATTTTAACGAGGATAATCTAATTCTAGCACTACATACATTTATAAATCTATAAAGGTTAAAGAATAGATGTAATGTGTGTATCCTATGGCATTTTTTGTGAAATTCTCAAAACTTCCTAATAGATATCTATACCTTACATCAACAATTGAACCTATCTCTTGATTTCTTCACATGAAATAAAATAATGGTATATTGAAGAGTCAATTTTCTAAATACATGGGAACAAAATTATAAAGTTTGTAAAGAGTAAATCTATCATCTCTCATCTCTCCCTCTTTCTCCCCCTCTCTTCATCTATTTAGATATATCTTTCTCCCTTTATCCCTAACTCCATAAGTCTCTCACTAACAAACACTCTCTCTCTCTTTCTCTCTCCCTCCTTATCTCTATCCCTATATCTCTCTTAGTCTCTCACACACACATAATCCCCCCTATCTCTTTCTCTCCCTCTTTATCTATTTATACATCTATCTCTATCTCTATCTCTATCTATATCTCTATCTCTATCTCTATCTCTATCTCTATATCTATCTCTCCCCCCCTCTCTCTCTCTCCCTATAGCTATCTATTACTTATCTTTATCACCTTCTTTCTCTCTCACCCTTGCCCTCTTTTTTTTTCTCCCTATCTCTCTCATCCTTGTCCTATTTATTTCTATCTCCCTATCTCTCCCTCCTCTCTCTCCCTCATCTCCCTCTCGCTCCTCTCTATATCTCTTTCTATCCATATCTCTACCACTATCTACCAATATCTCTCTATCTCTCTCTATCCTTCTCTATCTTTGCATCTCTCTCTCTCTCATTCACTCGATCTCTTCCTCCATGTCTCTCTTATTATATATCTTGAAAGTTGGAAAAATTTTATGGGGATCTAGGGTTTAGGACCCATAATAACAATCCTCACTCTCTCTCATTCAAGGATGACCCTAGAGATCTCAATGCAAAGGAGATAAAGATATTGCAATAGGGGTGTCCTAGGGACTGATTGTAAACTAATGAGGGGTTCACCACCAAGCTAGGGCTTGGAAAGACAAATGCAATGCAAGATGTAATGATGAAACCTAATGTAATACAATCTTTCACTAAATGACCTAAAAATGAAAGAAAAATAAAATAGACTATTGCAAGATGGAATGTGTGCACCTGGAAATATGAAAATGACTGAATGAGACTCTGAAATGTTGGAAATTCTAACTTTAATGTTGATTGGGACTCATACGCCAAATTGGGTGAATTAGTCCCAGATTTGGGTTTCTGTGCAAAAACAAGAATCTAGCAAATGGATATCAGAATCTATAAAATTCTAAATTTTGACCTAAACTAGGACTCATTCACCATAAATGGTGAATCAGTGCCATTAGGGTTTTTTGAAACTTCAAGGTCTGAATCTAATCTTCTCAATCTACCCAATTTTCTTCTTTAGGTTTCTAGATCTGAATCTCTATAAATCATCCTATAGGTGTTCTCCAATGTTCTCCAATGCTTGATAACAACTTTGAGCACTTTGACAAATTTCTCCAAGATTACTCTTTAATGTGTCTTCAACCTAAACCTACAAATCACAACTAAAGAGGGGAAAATGTTGTTTTGTTAGTAGATAGGGGTTTTCCTTGGTCAAACCTTGAAATGAAATGAAATAAGAATGGAGAATGATGAATGAACAAAATATGATATTGCAACTCACCAAACCCTAGCAATGAAGTGCTACAAACATGTATGAGATGGCTCCAATGGATGTAGATCTTGACTCTTGCTTGAATAGGATAGATCTTGAATGAAATGCTAGCTTGAATCATAAAACCCTACATCACAATTGTTATCACAAAAATAAACATGATGCTTGATGCTTGAATAATGCTCTAAAATACTTGATAATTTTCTTTTCAAGATAATTGAATGCTCTTGTGAACTCAACTTTGCTATAAGGATGCTCATTCAACTTGCTAGGTGTAAAATGAGTGAAAGAAACTTGTATTTATATGTAATTATGTAAGAATTCCCAAAATTATAACACTACAAGCCAACATCGGATCTAGAAGGATAAAATCCCACCAAGAATTTGAATTAATTTGGATTTTGGGCCACACGGGACTCATTCACCCAAGGTATTGAATGAGTCCCATTAGGCATAATTTATGAGACCATTTTCAAAAATGCTTAGAAATGTGTGAAACTAGGATCGAGACCTAAAAACCTAGGTGGGACTCATTTTCCCAAGGCGGTGAATGAATCCTAGATCACTAAATCTAGGCCACACAACCTATAAACACTTGAATTATGATTGGATGTTGATTTGTGTTGGGATTATCCTCGAAAGGTGCATTAAATGAAGCTTGCATATGCAAAATAAGGCCAATTAAAGCATAAAGAGGCCTAATTATTAATGATAACCTTAGAAAAGTGTTAAAGTGTGTTACAACACTTTACAACACCTAAAATACGGTAGGATTGGGTTTATTTAATTCACAAGGGAGAAGACCTAATGTGAATGTGTTAAACATATTATAACACTAAATCAAGGCAACATTAAGCTTCAATTTTACAAGGAGGGCCCAAACATGTGTGAAAATTTCACTAAAAACATTTTTTCGACACTACATATCTCTATCTATATTTTTTTTATCTATCTCCTTTTCACTCCTCCCTCTATCTCTATCTATCTCCTTCTATCCATAACTTTTTCTACCTCTATATCCTTATATCTCTCTCTCTCCCTCTCCCTCCCTATATCTTTCCCTCCCCTCCTTTCTCTCCCTCCTCTTCCTTCTCTCTCTCTCATTTCAATATCCTTACCCCCCTCTCTCACTCTTATCCCCTCTATCTCTCACTCATTCTATCCCTATCCCTCCATCTCTCTCCATATTTCAAACACAACATGAGCTTGTTTGTAATGGAACCTGATTATCTTCCTGATTCAAAGGTTTTGTTCCAGTTGTGTTTGGATCCCTCTAAGTGGATGCATAGTTTATTTGAGGTCATCACTTCTCCATTGAGATCTATGTTGCACAAATAAAATCATTTTCTAAATGGCCTACCAATTGACCCCATGTAGCACTAATGTATGCAAAAAATAGACCAAAATTTATCCTAATTGACCTTCAAGACATCTTCAGTGTACCCATTGCACACCAAGGTGCAATTGCTAGTTATATTTCTATCTTTCCCTCTCTCTATATTTATCTCTTCCATCTCTATCTATCCCTCTCTCCTATCTTTATCTCTCCCTCTCCTCTCTTGTAAATGGATGCATAGTTAAGTTGAAGCTATCACTTCTCCTTTCAGACCTATGTTATACAAACATCATTTGCTAAATGGCCTACCAATTGACCTCATGTATTACACAAATTTATGAAAAAAAATAGACCAAAATTTATCCTAATTGACCTTCCAAACCTCTTTGACGCACTCATTACACCAAGGTGTGATTGCTAGTATACGATCCAATCCATTCCATCAACTATAAATATTTAGTCTAGGCTGATCTATATTTACGTGTAAGAATTTTCTTAGCATTTTCATAGATTAATGTATACTAAACACTCGGCATTGTTTATTACCTTTCCGAAAAAGTTGGTCCCCTGCATTTAATTAGGGAGGAAAAACAGAAGATAACATTGAAACGTCACATTGAAATGCTTGATTGCACTGACTGCTGATCAAGCATTATTAAAACATGGATTGGTGTGAGTAGGGGAAAAAACTCAGAAGTTGCAAAAATGGATATGGAAATTGAAGTTTGGTGAAACCTCACCGATGAAATTGCATTGAATATCATAGCAAGGCTGCTCCCAAGAAGAAGCCTTGTGAGATTGAGGACTATGTGGAAAACATGGAATGAGATGTTGTCCTCATATGCTGACATGCACATAATACATCCAAACATACATCTTTCTCACACCTCTGCGTTTCTATTTCAATTCAATGAGATTGAGTTACGTAAGAGACATTGGTGGCAATCACATAAGATGAAAAATTTAAGTAAGAGTCATTCATGGGTGATAGAAGGAAATGGAGATTTTTACAAAGTCGGTGAGTATTCTTATAGAATAGAAATAGCAAGCAAAACCATGTTCTGTGTGTATGATTATCCTTACTATTATATTTGCGACGAAAAGAGCAGGTCTTTGAGGCACCTCCCTTACAATGGAAATGTGAACTCTTAGCGCAGGACAAGAGGAATGAAAACATGCACAATGGAAGTGTATCAAAGGAAGGAGAGCCAGTTACACAAGGAGACATAAATATTTTCAACATTCTATTTACTTAGAAAAAGATTACATTCAAAAACTATTTACATATGAAAATATTCAGAGCAAAAGCTCTGTACAGGTATACTACATAAATTGTGTGTTTTCTAGCGCACTGACGCTTCTGCGTTGCTGCTCCATGTGGGATAGCTTCTGGCACAAGGGTGCAAGGCTCACTGACTTCTGTTGCGGCAGATACTCCTGAACTTCATTGTTCGGATGCTCCTAAAAAAATTCCTCCTTCTACTATGTTTTGTTGAACATTCCCTCTTTCTATCTCACCCAAAAAATTGTGTCTTTCACTTGCACAAAATAAAGCATTCAATTCTACTTTTGGCTTTTCAGCCAATACACAAAAACTGCTGATCAAAATTTGAACTCACCTACCAATAATAAATTACTGCCAGAAAGTAAATATTGGACAACAAGAATGTCAGACATGGCAGGGGGGAAAAAGATTTGCGTTGATTTCATCTAACAATGCATTTAATGCACCTGTCTGTTGGCTGCTCAAGATTAATATTTCCAACACTCCCCCTTAATCTTGAGTCTTTCTGCTCTTCATCATTATTTGGAAACTTCTGGCGCAAAAATTTTGGAGCAACTTCTGGAGCAAAGTTTCTGGCGCAAAAGTTCCTTCTCTTCAACACTCTATGAAACTTCCGGTGCATCACCATAAAAATTCTGGAGCACCGGTGAAAAGTTTCCAGCGCAAACCTGTTCTTCAACACTCTGCGAAACTTCCAGCGCATCACCATAAAAGTTCTGGAGTACTAGTAAAAATTTTCCTGCGCAAACCTATTCTTCAACACTCTGTGAAACTTCTGGCGCATCACCATACAAAGTTAGAATTAGCGGTAGAAAATTTTCGATCACAAACCTATTTTCCTTTGTTGCGTGCGGAACTATCTACTAAAGTTGGTGCACACAGTGCTTCTTTGTATTTTTATCTATGTGAAGTTCTGGGGCATTCCTGCACACCCAGCCTATATCTTAGGTGCTCAAAAGGTTCTTTTGACAAAGCCTTTGTAAAAATATCTGAGAGCTGTTGCTCTGACCTACAAAATGCCATTTTAATTTCATTATTCTCAACCAATTCTCTGATAAAATGATACCTGATTTCAATATGTTTGCTTCTTCCATGAAACACAGGATTTTTTGTCAAGGCTATTGATGAAACATTGTCACAGAAAATTATTGTTCCATCCTCTTGTTCTTCTCTCAAATCTGCTAAGATCCTTCTTAGCCACACAGCTTGGCATGCTGCTACATTCGCTGCTATGTATTCTGCTTCGGCTGTGGATAAGGCAACAATCGGTTGTTTCTTGGAAGCCCATAAAACTGCCCCTGAACCCAAGTGAAAAACATACCCGGATGTGCTCTTTCTATCATCCACATTTCCTGTCCAATCACTGTCAGTGTACCCAACCAGCTGAAACTCATTAGAGGTGGTATACATTATGCCATAGTTTTTTGTGCCATTGACGTACCTGAGAATCCTTTTACCTGCTTGCCAGTGTGTGTCCTTAGGTTGCTACATGAACCTAGAAATCAGGCTTACGACATACATTAAATCTGGTCTTGTAGCTGTCAAGTACATGAGGCTTCCAACCATGCTCTTATAGAGGGTTGGGTTAACATTATTGCTGCTGTCCTCTTTACTCAACTTCAGACTTGTAGTTGTTGGGGTTGGGGCTGCTTTGCTGTCCAACATCCTAAATCTTTTCAAGATTTGTTTGGCATAACTTGATTGTGAAATAAAGATGCCATTATCCAATTGTTGGACCTCTATGCCTAGAAAATATCTTAAGAGTCCTAAATCTATCATTTCAAACTCTCTTTTCATGGCGTCTTTAAAATCAGCAATGAGGAAATCATCATCCCCAGTAAATACTAAATCATCTACATACAAGACAACAATTAAAACCTTACCATTTGTTGCCTTGATGTAAAGAGTGGGCTCACCATCACTTTTGCTAAAGCCATTGCTCATCAAGTATGAGTCAATCCTGCTGTACCATGCCCGTGGAGCTTGTTTCAGCCCATAAAGAGCTTTCTTCAACCTATATACCTTGTGTTCTTTAACTGGAACTTCATATCCAAAGGGCTGCTCCACATATACCTCTTCTTTTAAGACTCCATTGAGGAAGGCGGACTTCACATCCATTTGATAAACCTTCCACATGTGTTGGGCTGCAATTGCAATGACTGCCTGCATGGTCTCCATCCTTGCAATAGGGGAAAAAGTCTCATCATAATCTCTCCCAAACTGATGTTTGTACCCCTTGACAACTAATCTTGCCTTATGCCTTTCTATTCTTCCTTCGGCATTACATTTGGTCTTATAGACCCATTTGACAACAATAACTGATTTCCCTTTGGGTAAATCAGTGAGCTCCCATGTCTTGTTTCTTTCTATTGCATCTATCTCCTCATCCATGGCCTCACACCATTTTTGTTCTTTCACAGCCTCCTCAAAATAAATAGGATCACTATGAGAAAATAATGTGAAATTTACACTCTCATTAAAAGCTTCATCATACCTTTCACCTTGGTAGATCTCCCTTAGACTCTTAGTCTTTCTTGGCACTAGGGAGGTGAGAGTGGGGTCTGAATTTCTGGAGCTGCTTGGCTGCTGGCCTGATGAAGAAGTCTGCTACTGTAGGTTTTCAGAGCAACTTTCCTGTTGAAAGTTTCCAAAGCATCTTCCCTGCTGGAAGTTTCTGGAGCTCTTTCTCTGCTGAGAATTTTCGGAGCTACTACTGCTATTTTCTAAACTATCAGCTTCCTGTAGGTTTCCAGCGCATCTGTGCTCTACAGCTTCTTCATCCTTAAGGGGTATGGAGACAGAAATATCAGTATTGTTGTCAACTTTTCCATCCCACGACTCATTTTCTAGGAACTCCACGTCCCTACTGATAATTACCTTCTTGGTGACCGGATTATATAACTGATAGGCTTTGGACTCTGTACAGTAGCCCAAGAAAATACACTTTTCACCTTTGTCATCCAATTTTTTCCTCTTTTCTTTAGGCACGTGTGAATAGGCTACACACCCAAACACTCTCAAATGCTCAACTGACCACTTTTGTTTTGTCCATGCCTCTTAAGGGATTTTATCACGGACTGCCTTTGTTGGACTTCTATTTATCAGATAAATAGCTGTTGCTACAGCCTCTCCCCAATATTCGATAGGGAGTCCCTTTGCTTTCATCATGCTCCTTGCCATCTCCACAATGGTCATGTTTTTCCTTTCAGCCACTCCATTTTGCTGTGGAGTATAACTAGCTGTGAGCTCCTTCTTGATGCCATTTTTCTTGCAGAAATTTACAAATTGATTGGAGGTATACTCTCCTCCACGATCTGACCTTAGGACCTTAATAAAGTGTCCACTCTCCTTTTCAGCCTGGGTCTTAAATAACAAAAACTTATCAAATGCTTCAGACTTATGTTGCAAAAAATAGACCCATGTCCTACGGCTGTAATCATCTATAAAGGTCATAAAAAATTTGTTTTTGCCAAAAGACAGATTTTGCATAGGGCCTACCAAGTCAGTATGCACCAACTCCAATGGTGCTCTAGCCCTTGTAGAGTTGCCTGAATTAAAAGGCTGCCTATGTTGCTTGCCCAAAATGCAAGCTTCACATCTAATATTAGGCTCTACAATTTTTGGCAAACCATCTATCATATTTTTTTTGGACAAAAGACTCAAACTAGAGTAACCTAAGTGTCCATACCTGAGGTGCCATAGCTTGGAGATATCTTGAATGACTGCTTTGAAGGCTGATTGCTGCAGACCTTTTGACTGTGCTGAGATTTGCATCTTGAGAGGAAACATTCGGTTCTGTGTCATTTGAACCGCTGCCATAACTCTTTTGCTTCCATCTTTATCATAGATGATGTATTCCCCTTTCTCCATCAACACTCTATACCCATTTTGGACCATTTTTCCAATGCTCAAGAGGTTATGTTTCAATCCTGGGGCATAGAAGACATCATATATTTGTCTTTCATCACCATGCTTGGTTTGTAGGCATACCATGCCTTTGCCCATGACTGGAACCATCTCATTGTTCCCCATTTTTATTTCAGACTTCACGCTGCTATCAATGGAGGCAAATAAGTCTTTGTTACCACTCATGTGGTTGCTGCAGCTGCTGTCCAAGTACCAAACTTCAGCCTGCTCTATTCTGCAAGGTTACATGCAATGAACACTTGTGACTGTCTTTCATTTCCAACCACATTTGAGTCAGCAACATGTGCATTCTGACTCCCTTGGTCACGTTTTTGCCTGCAATCACTTGCATAGTGACCATACCTTTGACAGTTGTAGCACTGCACATTTCTTTTATCTTTTTTCTGATAAGAACTGCTGTTCTTTTTTCCTCCTTGAGAGCTGGTTGCCCCCTCATGACTGCTTGCTCGGGCTGAGCTTTCATCACCATCATTTCCACGTCTAGAGTTTCCTCTACCACGTCTGGAACCTTTTCTACCTCTCCCCCTTCCTCTTGCATTCGACTGAGCATTGAAAGCTTGCTCTTGGGAGGAGGTTGCAAACCTATTTAGGTGCTGCTCATGGGTTTGCAAAGAGCCCATTAGCTCATCAACTAACAAAGTTGTGAGATCTTTTGCCTCTTCAATGGCAATCACCACCAGATCAAACTTTGTGGGAAGGCTTCTCAATATCTTCTCCACAATCTTTTGTTCTTCCAAAGTTTCACCACTTATCCTTAGCTGGTTAATCAAAGTGGTTGCCCTTGTGTGAAAATCTATAATGGACTCACTGTCCTTCATCTGCATGGTCTCAAACTCTCTCTGTTGCAGCTAGAGTTTGACTGATCTAACTTTCTCAGATCCTTTGGAGGTGGTTTGAAGTGTTTCCCATGCTTCTTTTGCATAAGTAGCTGCTGCTATTCGGGGAAAGATAGCCTCTGTCAAGGCTGCCTCAATCAAACTAAGGGCTTTTGCATCATTCTTTTGTGTCTTCTTCAACTAGTTCTTTTGAGCATTGCTCAATGCTGTAAATGTAGTTGGGTCAGTCACATCTATGAACCCATTTGCAACAAGTTCCTATAAATCATTTGCAATAAAAATGGTTTTCATTTTCTTTGCCCAAACATCATAATTTCTACCATCAAAAATAGGTGGCTGCTGCCAACTCCTATTGTCTCCTCCAGCCATTTTTGCTAAATGGGGGAAACTAAAAATACCCAGATAAGATCTAAGGCTTTCACAAATACCCAGAAACAAAGATTCTGTTTCTACATGCCTAGGACAAAGCTAAGGCTTTAAAAACTGACTGCCCAGTAAACCTATGGCTCTGATACCATGTTGAAAAATAAACTCCTATTGTGGGAAAAGAATGAAACACATTACAGCGGAAGTGTATCAAGGGAAAGAGACAGACACACAAGGAGACAAAAATATTTTCAATATTCTATTTCACTCAGAAAAAGATTACATTCAAAAAGCTGTTTACATATAAAAATATTCAAAGCAAAAGCTTTGTACACGTATACTACAAAAGTTGTGCGTTTTCCAGTGCACTGATGCTTCTATACTGCTGCTCCGTGTGGGATAGCTTTTTTGAGCATGGGTGCAAAGCTAACAATACCTTTCTGATAGATATCTGAACTTCACTATTTAGTTGCTCCTGAACATTCCTTTTGTTCTCTATGTTCTGCTGAACATTCCCTCTTTCTGTCTCACCCAGAAAAACTCTGTCTGCTTACTTGCACAGAATATACATTCAATGCAACTTTTGGCTTTTCAGCCAATACACAAAAAAACTGCCGCTCAAAATTTGAACTCACCTACCAATAATAAATTACTGCTAGAATGCAATTACTGGACAACAAGAATGTATTTGAGACATGATAGAGGAAAAAATCGAGTTATTTGATTTCGTTTGACGAAATGCATTTAATGCATCTGTCCGTTGGCTGCTCAAGATTAATATTTCCAACGAGGGAAATGCCATTGATTCTGACACGGAATACCCAAGTATTGTTAAAGCAATTGATAATTCCATCGACAAATTCATTATGCTGGTGGGCTATACAATTTTTGACATTGATGTCTAGGATTCATCAACCGGCGTCTGGAGGCTTAGAGATTTTGAAGGCTTGGATAACATTGAGGCTTTAGGGCGGGGAGTTTACTACAGAGGAAGATTTTACTAGTTGAATCATGGATCATGTAATGTTGGGGGGGGTTGTAGAATATAACCTTTTCGATAGTCACTGGACGAAGATTCCACCCCTACATGATGCAATTTACAGAGATAATACATTTAAAAAATTTCTACGATATGAATATAGGACCGTTGCTAGTGTGTATTGGGGTTTAGCTGGGAGTGATGTCGGTGAACTAATTTTGGTTGACAGGGAGTGCGGGTTTATGTGGAAATTAGAAAATGGAGAAGAAAACATTAACTCCAAGAGGTGGCGTAGAGTGGATATAAGTTTTCCCAAAGAAATTAAGCTTATTTCAGTTAACAATAGCGGATGGACTGTCGCGATTGGTGGAGAAGGAATCAATATATATGATGGAAGCAGAAGACTTGTCAGAAAATTTGCACTGGATGAAATTGATCAGCAACTTGCCATGCAAATAAAGACACTGGAATATCGTACATTCGCTGACCTTTCCTTATACCCACCCTTAATTCCTTTGGAGTGTACCTACTTATGGTGGCCTGATAATAGAAATTTCTGACCTAATTTATTTAATTTTTACTTTAGTTTCTACTTCATATCTTGACGTACACTGAAGTTCGAATATCTTGACGTACACTGAAGTTCAAGATTATGTGAGACACTACCAAAATAAAAAAAGATTGAGCAAAACTTTTGTATGAGTTTTCTGAAGAAAAAAAACAAAAAAAAAAATTAAGATTTTGTTAAGAAACAAGTTTTTAATAAAATGTCTTAAATATTTTTAAGAAACTTCTATAACAATTTTGTTTTCATATTGACTTTCACTTCAGTCTTTCTTTGTCTTTATTATTATTTGAGATTGAGAAACACTACATTAAACATGTGACTTAAGATAATCAAAAGTTAAAATATGCTAGTTACATTCATTCATATATTCATTCCTTATTATTGAAGATGCAAAAATTATTACTAATATAATGAATTCAAAGTATGTACTTCTTTCAATTAACATTCTTTATACACATTCTTTTTTGGGTTCTATATAAGTATTGGAAGACCATTTTTCTCCTTATGCTTTCCACTCTCATCTTGATGATGGATTGCGGAATGTGATCTGAAACGTTGATGTAAAAAAATTTACACAATCAAATCCAGAAGTCTTTGAACAATACAATATGGATTGTGGAAATTTGATATCATTAATAGATCATTATGATATTGGTCATGAGGTGTCTAAAGGAATAATTCACAAAGACAATTTATAAAATAAACATAAATAAAAAAGAAAACATGCATAAATGAAGAAAAACAAAGAAAACAAATAAGAATTTTCCCCTCATCATATTAAAAGCTAATGATTGATTTGATGATACTAATAACATTGTTGATGTGTGAATGACATCTCTCAAGAAAAAAATGAGGATTGAGGATGATATATATTAAATGGTTATGATTGATTGATTTAAACAAGATTTGTGTTTTAGAAACATTAAGGATTATAATTACAAATTCTTTTGTGGATATGTGTTAGTTTTCTTGGCTATAATTGGTAAGCTTTTTCTATGTTGTTATTAGTTTATTTTGATAAGTGAAAGATTGGCTTGTGGAGTGGTTGCATGTCTTATATTTTTTATATTAGGTAGGGGATCACAATCTAGAAGGTTTCAATATCCAAAATTTGGGGTTGTTGATCATGGGTGGAGATTGAAGTTTTTGGTATACTTAGGATTCGTCAATGTTTAATCCTAGTTTGATAGAAAGATGTGTTATGGAGAGTGATGGGGATGGGATTTTAGATGGAAATGGGATGCCATGTAGGATGTGTTGTGCATGTTTTGCACACACACCCCGCCATAGGCAAGGACTCCCTTTTTTTTTGCTCCTGACAGGATGCTTTGCTCTTGTCTTGTTTTGTGTGCCCCATTTTCCAAGCCCAAATTGGTCATGTGCCATCAAACGATCAAATTCCCCTTACCAAATTCACCTACTTAGGGTATTCAAATCCATGGAGAAATAAAGTCACTCGTCCCCTTTCTACCTTTTGTCTTGTTCCCGCTGTTTGGAAACATCTGTGGACCCCTGTCGGTCTGGTTTCCACATCTTTGACTTTGGGGTTAACTTTTTGGTGGATTTGGGATGTGTTTGGGGTCCCTAAGTGAACTGCCAAAGTTTCGTCAAAGTTTCGTTAAGTTTCGATGGTTCAGGAGCTTTGTCTCTCTTTG
>VDFB02043565.1:0-37005 GCA_007258455.2 Sequoia sempervirens | reverse complement strand
AGATGTCCCAACAACCAACTGATCCTACATTGCAAGCACATGCATTAGCTTTACATCAAGCACAACAAGCTTATCAACAAGCCGTCCAATAGCAACAACAACAACAATCAACCCTAGCAGCACAATAACAATAGAAACAACAAGAAGTAGCCTTAACAACACAACAAGTAGCCTTAGGAGCACAACAACAAGAAGCAACCTTAGTAGCAAAACAACAATAGCAAGCACAACATCAAGCAACCTTAGCAACCCAACAACAACAAGCGACACAAAAAATGCTAGTGGCCCAACAACAACAAGAAGCCCAACAACAAGTCTTACTAGCTCAACAGTATGCCCAACAACATCAAGTACTCACACAACAAAAACAAGGTTCCTACTATAATCCTCAACATAACATTGTCAATACGAACACCGTAGGGACATATACGCCACCACCACAATCACCTTCACAATATCCTACACCACCATACATACCATACAACACCCCATCATACCAAAATCCCACATACAATCCATCCGCCATCCCACAATACACAACATATGTCCCTCCACCAAACCCACAAAACGATGTAGCATCACAATTTAAAACGTTAACACAAGAAATGTAGGGTATCTAAATGGGAAAATGAAGAAGCCCCATACACAACAAAACCTATGTCCATATCCATTCGATCGAAACATCACAATGGTACCATTCCTTCTTAATTTTGAAGTCCCAAAATTTGATAAATACAAAGGGAGAGGAAGTCCTATGGACCATGTTAAAGAGTTTAATGTCATGTGCATGGATGTCGCCTACAAGGATTCCTATTTGATGTGCCTCTTTCCATTAAGCTTGACGAGCCCAACCATTGACTAATTTTCTTAGTTACCTCTAGGTATCAAAACCTTTCAAGAAATCATTGATAAATTCATAGATCACTTCTCCTTTAACCTTGACATGGACGTGAGCTTAGAAGAGTTGTACACTCTCAAACAAAACAAAAGATAATTTTTCACCAATTTCTTACAACGATGGAAGCAAAGGGATAGTAAGAGAAAATGGCCAATTCTCGACGAACAAGCGGGGATCATCATATCAAATGTAGATATAGACCTATCCTTCCACTTAAATATGCAGTGCATTACCTCTTATGATGAGCTTGTCCCTAGAGCCCTTAACATCGAGAGATCTCTAATCTCACAGGGAAATACTCAAGCCTACAAAAACAACCTCCCATCAACCAGTTCAAATGACAAGCCTCATGTTTGGGCTAAGAACAAGAGCGTGACAAATGATGGCACAATAGATGCTAAGGTGGTCCTAAGTGCACCTAGGCCAAACAACAATAAAAAAATAACACTCAACCAGCCATACAACAAGTTGCACCATCACAAAACAATCAGATCAATAACACTGAAACGCAACAAAGATGAACCCCTAACAAGAAAAACTATCTGTAACACAAGTACACACAGTTGTTGGAGCCTATTGAGACTATCATGAAGAAATTGGTGGAGTCAAACTTAATAACACTTCCAAATTTTAAAAACTACCAAGAACCACAAGATAAACTACCATGGTACAACAAAAAAGACCTTTGTGACTTTCACAAAATCAAAGGACACAAAACATCAAACTATATGAGACTGAAAAATGTTATCCAAGATCTTATTGAGAATGGAGACATATCTGTTGAGGTACCAACCGAAAATCAAGATCTCAAGATATACAAGAACCCTATGCCAAATCATAGCAAAGGAAACAACAATGGAAAAGGTAAGGATCACACAAATGTACAACATACCTATTCCAATGTAGTCATTTCTTGTGATAGTGTCATCACCGTCGTCACCATCAAAGGGCCTAGTGCATAGTGTGGAGTCACCACACGACATGGCAGGATCACCATTCAAGGAGTCATGTCTCAATCTAGGGCACAACCTACTTTTCCAACATCAAACCTTAGCAAGTACAGTCTTCTAAATCAGATTAAGAAGACCCCTACACAAATTTCTATCTTGGAACTATTGAGGTTATCCCCTGCACATAGAGAAATATTAGAGAAGGCTTTGTCCTCATCATCTGTCCCTAAGGATATTGATATAGAGAAATTTCAAGCTATGGTAGGGCATATCACTAATTATCTTCTCACCTTCTTGGAACAAGACCTACCATCACAACCATCTCATAACCATGCTTTGCACCTTGAGGTCATTATTTATAAGAACAAGGTTAAAATATTTTTAGTAGATGGAGGTGCTGGTCTAGACATTTGCACCCTTCAGTTGATCAAAAACTTGAGCTATTCAAAGGATACGATTGAGAAAACAAAGAGTGCCACCATCAGAGCATATGATGATCAAGAACGGGTATCACAAGGCATCATCGCACTACCCATACAAGTGGGACCCGTCATTGTAGAGGCTACATGCCAAGTGTTAGAACTTGATCTTCCCTACAACATCTTGCTTTGTCAGCCATGGATCCATGCCCTAAAAGCTATAGCTTTGACCTATCATCAATGTGTAAAGTTTCCTTTTGAGGGAAAAGAAGTTACCATCCACGAAGACCCCAAGCCCTTTTACTACTGCAAGAACCTTGAGGCCATGTTTTACAAAATACCCCAAATCCTTAAAAATGATGAAGGGCCTACACCTTCTACCTCATTTGTTGACCCATCATTTCTTGCATCTACCTCAAAAACAAAAACACCCATGGTGCAGAACATTCCCGACATCAAAGCAGTGATCCAGGATGATGATTGTGGAAATTATAAGCTAAAAAAAGATACTTTTGTGTTGGGGGAGCTACCTCTTTCTCCCAAATCGCATGAGAAATACACACCTAGCAACAAAGTCCCTGAAACAATAAATATGGCAGCTACTACCTTCACCAACTGGGGGGATTTGAACAAAGAGGATGTCAATGAGGAGGACATCTCTAAACTATTATATCATGATGAATGAACTGTCCCTGCTCTTCCCATGGAAGATGAAAACAAAGGCTTGTAGCTAATGAAGGGATGGGGGTACAACAAGAATGAGAAACTAGGAAAAAATGACAATGGTTTGCTAGAACCCATCATTCCTGAGAAATGCCTAAAGAATCTTGGCCTAGGATGTACTACTAGAAAGGTTACCCTTATTGGAAAAGGTACTTCCACTAAAAGGGCTAAGGCTTCCTCTTGGTTACCAACATCACTTGGTACTACCTTAGACAAATTTCCCCTTGATGTTACTAACCTATTTGAGAATAACTCTCTCTTCATGATATCAACAACATATTTCACCCCAAATGACCAAACCACTAAAATAAGCCTAGTTTACCCACAACTCATTGACTAGGACCAACAAGGACCACCATTCTAGATTTATTCAAAAACAATGAAGCAATCTCAGAATTCATGGGACTCCACAACAACTTACCATGGGTAGATCACAAAGCTGGTTTTGATATAGAACTAGACACAAGGGCATACTACGGGGAGATGATTGAATCCTTCAGTCACAAAATTGATGACATGCAACTAACATGTAGATCTTTGAGTGAAAATCACACTGTGGCACTCTTTGATCGAAAATGGTAAAGAAAGGACACATTTGAGGGTGAAAACCTCTGAGGTTCCCAAGGATGAGGGGATTCAATCTCCCCTTAATTGTAATGCATCCTAGAGAGTTAGTGGTTCTAGCAGAAAAGGCCACTCAGGTAAATAAGGCAGAAGAAGCACTTAAAAGATCACTTTCTATGTGAATCCTTGTTGGATGAAGAACGAAAGCAGCAACATTCTTGGAAAATTTGAAAGAATTTACTTAGTGCATTACACTTAGATATTTCAGACCTCGATCCGAAATTAGTTTGGCCATTATTATTTAAATTTTATTTTATCCTTATAACACTCTTAGGTAAAACTTCAGGTTACAAAAACTATGACTATCCGGTTTCATCGAACAATGGGCAACTGTATCATGGTGGGTTTCCAACTTGGTACCAGTTTCCAAACCCATTGGGGGAATCATAATATGCACAGATTTCAAAGACTTGAACAATGCATGCCCGAAGGATGATTTCCATCTTCCTAACATCAACATCATCGTGGATCTAACAACTAGACATGAAATGCTATCACTCATGGATAGTTTTTCAAGCTATTATCAAATCATGATTGTTAAGGAGGATCAACACAAAACTGCATTCACTTGTCCGTGGGGAACATATTGTTGGAACAAGATGCCATTTGGGTTGAAGAACGTAGGAGCAACCTATCAAAGAGCAATGACCCTAATATTTCATGACATGATCCACAAAACAGTTGAAGAATATGTTGATGATATTTTGGCCAAGTCAAAGAAAAGAAGTGAGCACATAGAAGTCTTGGGACCAATCTTTGACAGGCTCAAAGAGTATAAGGTACGACTAAACCCAAAAAAGTATGTCTTTGGGGTTACAGTAGGGAAGCTTCTTGGCTACATTGTATCACAAAGATGGATATAAATTGATCCAACAAAAGTAAAAGCCATCCTAGACATGGAACCACCACAAATGTTGGAAAGCCCGGATAGAGAGGGTTACAGGAGGGTGCAATCCATTAGAGGAGTTCATATACAGTTATCGGATAAAATCCACCTACCGCGTCTTCTCCATAAAGGAATAGCTTGCAAGTGGGACAGAAGTGTGATAAATCTTTCCTAGTAGATCAAGGACTACCTATTGAAACCTCCAGTACTCATGCCGCCAATACCAAACAAACCATTAATCCTGTATATCTCAACAACATCAACAACAATAGGTGCTCTTCTAGCACAACATGATGAAAACAGAAAAGAAAGAGCTATCTACAATATCAACAGGACATTGGTGGGCTATGAAATGAACTATTCATCCATTGAGAAAGTATGCTTAGTGGTGGTTTTTGCTTCACAAAATTTTGGACATTACATGTTATCGCATCAAATCGAGCTTATTGCAAAAATTGACCCATTGAAATACCTATTATCCAAAGCAACTCTCACTGGGCGAATGGCCAAATGGGTAATGATCTTGACTGAATTTGACATAGAGTACGTGGAGCTCAAGGAAATCAAAGGAAAAGTGATCATAGACCAACTAGAAAAAGCACCTATCTATGTAGAGAACCCTTTGATATTTGAATTTCTTGATGAATCAATATTCCTTGTCATTGTCAATACAACATATTAGTGGAAGATGTACTTTGATGGATCATTCAACCAACATGGATCGAAGGTAGGTATTCTCTTTATCACCCCTCAAGGTGATTGCATTTTGAAGTCATATCGGCTATCATTTCCATGTACTAACAACATTGTGGAATGTCCTGGCTAAATGCATGGAATCCTAAAGAATACTAGTTCAATGGCGGTCTACAAAGGGATGAAAGTCTAGCTGGAGACTCCTAGCTAGTTATCAACCAAGTCAATGGCGACCACCAAACTAAGGATGACAAGCTTACTCCTTATAAGAAGATGGTAGAGAATCTCAAGGACCTTTTCATAGATATAACTTTTAAGCAAATTACTTTCATGAACAACTGAGCAACAGATTCCATGGCAACAATTGGATCATTGTTAGACATACCACACAATGTCCTTCAATGCAAATTCTTGGTGGAACAATTTTACCTCATGCCAACTTTCAAAATCCTAGAATCTGAATTTGCATGTGTCATCGTTGGTCCTGGATCCCTATGGTATCATGATATATTCACCTACATTAGTAGAGGAACCCTCCCATCTAATATCACCTCCAATATTAAGAATACATTTGTTAAAAAGGTGACCCGATTCATGATCCTAGGTGATAATTCATACCGAAGCATTGAAGGGACATTACTCGATGTCTCCAATACGAGGAAGCCTTGATACCTTAATAAAAGAAATTTACATGATGGCATATGTGGTTAGCATTCTAGTGGTATGACTTTAGCTAAAATTTGTTGAGGGCGAGGGTAATATTATTAACCATGGAAAGAAAAGCCCATTAGTATGTTGATAGGAATTGTGTCAATATTAACAACATGGAGATCTTATTCATGTCCCAACTCAAGAGTTACAACCCATGGTCACACCTTGGCCTTTTTTACAGTGGGGGCTTGACCTCGTAGGAAAGATTACTCCAATCACATCTAATGGACATAAGTTCATCATAACCGTCATTGAGTACTTTACCAAGTGGGTAGAAGCCATTCTTATGACCTACATAATAGGAAATAAAATTGATAAATTTATCATAAATTACCTTATATACTGTTATGGTGTTCCACAAGCCCTTGTCTTAGATAATGAATTCACCCTTTAAAGAATTAGGATGTGAGAAGGGCTATGTCAAAGATTCAACATCCAACATTGATTCTCTACCTGTATTATCAGGGAAATAGTCAAGATGATGTACAAAATGAGACCATTCTAAAATCACAAGAAATGGTCAATGAAGTTGGCCATGGCCGCCATCGTAATTAAATCATGCCCTACGGACCTATTGAACTGATATCACGCACACCTCTGAGGTGCAAGCTCATTCTCCTTGGTCTGTAATCAGAAATCATCTTGCCTAATGAGGTTGAGCTTCCATCACTACAAGTGTCACTACAAAACCTAATCACTAATGAAGAATATAGAGTATCTCAAATAAATAAGGTAGAATTCTTGGATGAGCATAATCTTGATGCTCTTAATCACTTGCAAGTATATCAAAATTGACTAAAATAAAGTTGTAACAAAGAAGATCAAGAGTGAGTCTTTCTAGGTATGGGATCTTGTTCTCAAAAGCGAAATTAGAAAAATCTTTAAATCAAGACAATAAAGGGAAGTTTGAGCCTAAAATTTTAGGCCCATTTATCATCACAACAAGCTATGGATGGGGAGCATATCAATTGTCAACACTTGAAGCTAAACCCTTGTAGGAACCAACTAATATCTTGCATCTTAAAAAGTTTTATGCCTAAGCTTGAAGTGTCTAAATCTGAAAATACAAAAAAATCAAAAAATGATCAAAATCCAAAAAAATAAGAAAAAGGATTGAAAACAGTAAAAAGAAAAACAATCATCCTCTAGTGAAAACCACTTCTATGGCACTTTGGGCAAGTACCTTGGTGAAAACCTTGAAAACATGCACCTCACATAAATAAAGCACCTCCATCTATCTCTAGCTCTTTATCCTATCATTCTTTACATCACATCCATCCATCACATCATTCATCCTATTTATTCCATCGCCCATCTGCATTTGTATCATAGCTTGATGTTGTGAAGTATTGTATCCCCTTTTAGTACTACTTGGCATATTCCTAAGGTCAGCTTGTCCTGCTTATATTGAGGTAGTCTATTGCATAACGTTGGGGAAATTCGTTATGAATCAGATCGGGTTCTTGTCTATCTTAAGGTTATTCAAAATCTCATGGACAAATCCCAAAACATTCATAAAATATTCATCAGAAAATCTAAAAAAACATTTGCAAAATCTTGTATAGCCGAAAATCCAAAATCTTGTACAACTAAAATTCAAAACATCCAAAACACATCAAAATCCCTAAAAAATGTCAAAACATTGAAAATCCAAAAATAGTACCTTGTTGAACTACGAGTCTTTGAGCTTGAACGTAGGCAAGGCCATCATTGATGTTCCTCCGAGACACCCTAGGTTAGTCTTTAGGATTTCGTCATAATAAACTGACAATCCATCAAGTGTTAGTATCTCATCAACAATAAGTCAAGTTAGTCGAACTACGTGGTCTTTGCACATATAACGTAGGCAAGGCTTATCTTTGATTAGCCCCTAGGATAGTCTTTTAGGTTAGGTTCTTGGTCAGAAAACTCAGAAAATATCAAAACATTTGAAAACTTGGAAAACCCCTAAACATTTGAAAACTCAGAAAAGCCCTAAACATTTCAAAACTTAGAAAAACCCAAAACATTAGAAAACACTCAAAATACCTAAACAACATCAAATATCTTAGAGAAAACCCTAAACAACCTCAAATAACCAAAAACCAAAAAAATTCATATAAACTTTCAAAAAGATCAAAAATAGCCTCAATTTTTTTTTAAAACGCCAACAAATTGAAATATTCCAAAAATACCAAAACCATCCATCCCATTTTTCTTTCAACTACAATAAAAATTCACCCATAATAAATCAATCATCACCTCCAACCTTTGGTAAAAAAAATAGAAAGCAAGTGTCACAAGTCATAAAGTGGGAACCTAATTGTCAAAATCAAAAGTCTAGGTCATAGGTAAATGAGTCAGTGAAGTTTGTATCAACGACTTATCACACACCTCATCCTAATAAAAACATCTAATAACATGTCCTAAGATACATCATTCCTGTAATGGATGTCAACATCAGAAATCACCTTAGTTATGTTAAACTTGCAAGGATATAGATAACACTGACTGTTTGTCTTTGATCCTTTTTATGATTTATCTCAATGATCCATTCCAAGGAACTCTTGATGATGTCTATCAAAATGATTTAGAGACAAAGGAATTGGGAATCGATCATAGCTTGCATTTTTGTGCTTGTGTGTATTTTGGTAAAATAATCTTGGCGCATAATTGCTTAGTTGTGTGTGGGGAGGTTGTTTGGAGTAGATTATTGGCTATTTCGTATGCTTTGGTCTGATATATTTTGAGCTACTAAACTACATTCCAATGAGGTTTTTGTATGTCAAGATGTTAAATAGAACTATCCTATCTTTTTTGCAAAGTCAAAGTCCATTACATTAGATACAACGTCGTCTTGGTTATCAATACCATGATGCATTGTCTCTATGTGTTATATCAAACATAAGGAATGATGGAAAATCCCAATCCCAAGATATGAGAAAATCATCCATCTCATCAACATATCTAATAAAATCTTGGTGGATCATAGAATTGTTGGACTTGAATCAATCTCAAAATCAATGGTCAATTCATTCATTTTCTTTTATCTTCTTTCCACGCTAACCTGGTATCATGAAAGTCAACAAAAAAATCATCGTGCATCCATCCTACATCCACAAAATCATCAACATGCATACATCTCACATCATCACAACATATCATAAAACATAATCCACTACATCGTCATTATCATTTAAGTTTTGAATAATATAGATTTGTTATTCTAAGCATCTTAATATATTGTATTACCATTCATTGCATCCATATCCTAATCATTCATAGCATATATACTATAAGCATCATACATATCCATACATTCATCATCATGACATCATAAATTGCATGGAAAAGTACACAAAAAAAAGAAATGCATTCATCCATATCATCTGGATATCATAACATATCATAACATCCATCCCATAACATATCGTACAAAGATACTGAAAAAGAATATAACACATCCATTGCATTGCATTGCATCCATCATATAAACATAATCATAGTGCATAAACATAACATCACATCATATCATTTGCATCCATACAATCATAAAGCATGAAATAAAGGCACATCACATCATAAATCCGTATCATCTCATATATATATATCAAAAAATGGTTGTCATGGTACAATATCTGAATCGATGTGTATGAATATCATCAAAATGTACAATGTACATGAGGCTATAAAAAAGAGCCTATGAGTGTATGTCTATATAAATAATCAGGCTATACAACAAAAAGGTGTCTGCAAAATCAAAAGAGGTCTATCGCTCGTTGGCTCTGTCCCCATGTCTCGGCTGATTTGGCTACCTAACTGAGGTGGAAGCACTCGATTGTCCCTAGCTCCAATGGTCAAAATCAGGTTGCCTGCGGTATGGAGGGACATCTCTATAGTACAGTTTCTGCCAATATGCCACCTCCTCCCTCCTATCCCATGCAATTGTGCGAACACCATTTGTCCAACCAACCCTTGAGCTTGCTGAGACTGTTACTGAGACACTGCTTCTAGCTCTTTCCATCAGTTGATCTCCTAAGCCAGCTGAACATTCGAGGTCTTCTTGAGTTGACACTTGTGATCCCTCTTAGCTGTAAGTGCCAACGCCTACTGGTGAGTCTGATCTCACTCAGTCATCACAACCTATAGCTGCTGTTGTTACTATTGTATCTGAGCATCTTAGGGATCTGACCCTGACAGTGGTTGTTGTAGTGGTGGCTATTGAATGGGTGGTTGTTGTACTGGTGGTTGCTGGTGTAGTGGAGGTGCACTAGGGACCTGTCTTTCATGTTGCTGGCCATCCTATCCTCTCCCTTGCCCTACCCATCCTATGATTGGCCTCGTCCTCTACCTATTCCCCTCCCTCTCGACCTCCCTCGTGGAGGTATGCCCGTTGGATCTATAAGTCAGACAGGGGGTACAAACCAAGCATCATATGCAGGCATCATCTAAGCATCAAATTTCCCTTGATAATATTCACATGGCCTAGAAACCAACTGTCTGAATCCCTCAACGACCTCATGGGTTGGTATCGTGTGCCCCCAGGTTGCCTCTCTCAAGCCGCATCTCATGAAAATAGTAAAGTGATGGATCATCGTGCATGTTCGCCAAACTATTTGGCTATCTATCTAGTAGGTACCTTCTCGATCACAATATGCTCTCAACCTTCGCATGAAACGTTCCACGCACCTACCCGCCATTCCATCCACGCACCACCATCTAACACCATCTCGTTCATATCAAAGGGATCTTGTACAAAATAGTGAAAGCTAGATGGCTCCCCATGCATACTAGGTCCTCCCCTTAACAACATCTAATTTCATTAGCCCCATTCTGACCGAACCCTTACTCAATTTAGGGTGACCAACCCCAAAATCACTGCACCAACGATCAATCTAAAGGTTGACGAGTGACGTCTGTACATCTCAAGGTTGATCTATGAGTTGACCAGGACAACAATGTCCTGGTCAAGAACCTCGTGACAGGAATCATATCCTGCATCAGTGTCATAAATCACAAGCTCTCCATGTATGGGAAATCGCAAAATCCTCTATACATTCTCCAGCATGACTGTCGCCTCGCCAGTGGGTAAGTGGAACGATGAGGTCTCACTATGCCATTGTCAAGATAGCGCTATCATCATCGCTAGGTGGACCTAGAAAAATGCTACAAAACACACAATCTAATCTCTTCTAAGGTGCTCCCGTCGGGTTTTCCTCGATAAATTATCAAGTCCCAAAGAACAAAGAGGCCTGTGCCTCATAGACACTGCGCCAATTCTAACAGTAAAGTGCGTCACCATTCACAATGGTGTCGCTAAAAAGGTGAAAAGCGTTTCCAATTCTCAAAATAGCATCGCAATACGACACTGCCTGAAACCAAATTTCAAGGCATAATAAATGTATCAAAAAATCAAAATGCAAGTTTGAACCACGCATCAGTTGGTCTTGGCGCTTGAGGCCTCTAGTACTCCTCGAACTCGGGTCAGAAATGTGTCGCGGGGAGCACTCATTGCACCATTTTTTTCAAGAGGTTAGAGCTCAAAATGCAACAAATCTATCAAGTGTGAATGCAAAAATGACTTGAAAGTGACCCTTCATCACCCATTTAAGCTAACAAATTAGGGTTTTTTCCCTTATTTAAGCCAGAAGCTATGGTTTTGACCTATTTTACCTATTTCCACCCTTTGCAACCTATTTTGAGCCATATTTTACACTTCTAAGGCCATTTTTGGCATCCTAGGGCCTATTTTGGCACCTGAACCTATATTTAACCTTTGTCGAGAAATCAACCCAAAATTCAAAATTTATGTCTGATTTCTCTAGGGGGCAGGGTACCAACTTATTCCTTCCACTGGGGAAATAGTGGGGCATCCAAAAATTAGAAAAAAAAATAAAAATTGATCTGAGAAGCAATTTTAATCCGAAAAAGCATCAGTCTTTGAACCAATGTCACCGATACCTCGCTTCAAAGAGGGGCAAAATGTAGACACTTAAAAATGTTCTAAATGATATCATGCACTCAAATAAGATATACTACCGTTTCATCCTAAAATACATCCTCTTTTCGCTTAATTGATTAAATTAGCTTAACTATTTAATTAATCGCATCATTTTCATCTATTAACCTAATTAACTTAATTAAGCTAATTCACCCCCTTTCATGCTAACATTTCATCCTATTAAATTGAATAAATCAAATTATTTAATTCAATCCCTAAAGTCCTCTTATTTAATTAAATAACCCTAAGTTATTTAATTAAATATCATAACACTTTCCCCTTTTTTCATTAAATAATTTATTTAATGAATATCATTTAATTCCCCTAATTTGCATAATTGAAACTTTATTTAATTATCAAATTACTAATTAAATCTAATCTTCCCACTTGCAAGGGAATATTCCTCCTTTGCACATTCCTGAAAAAGGGAATATTCTTATAGAATATTCCTTCTCCTTTGCACAATTAAATTTGGTTTTAATTAACTAAATGCTAATTTTCCTCCAAAAGGGAATATTCTCATAGAATATTCTTTCCCTTTGCACTCATTTGAAAAACGGAATATTCCTTTTTGAAACAAACTTTCAACAAGACTTCTTGTGCAAGTTTTGAAAGTGTGTTTTTTTTTATGAATGTAAGCCTTTGATTAAATATCATCTTGCATCCTTAACCCTTGATGGGAATCCATGATCCATTCCTCCATCTTCCTTCCATATTGACCGTTGATTAAATTTTTCAATCTTAACCCTTCATTTCTCACTTGTCCTCCTATAAATATGAGACAAATGGATCCATCTTTTAATAGTAAACTTATGTTATGAAAATCACTTTCATCTTGCACTCACATTTCATGTTTTAAAAGACATTTTAGGTTAATTTATTGCATCATATTATCTTAGCTTCCATTAATGGCTTCCATGGTAACTTAGGTGCATCCATTTAGCATATATTTTATAATTAGGGTTTTAATCTTTTGAGCTTAAACTTCATTTAGAATAGATTTGCATATACCCGTATCGATCATATTAGCATATATCACGTTAAAATATCTTTCATCATGTTAATTTAGCTTTTAAATCATGTTTGCATACACATCTCTCATCGGTTTCGTCGATTCTCATTAATAGAATTGACCAAAACAAGCTCATTTATCCACAAGATTGGGAAAGGGTCGCCATTCCAAATCAATGTGACACCACTCCCCCAATAGGATAAGTTTCAATGGATTAGAATAAGTGTTTTTGAAGCTTTCATATTTTAATATTTTAGTTTTAATGGATTCTTAGTTTAGTTTACATTGAATAATCTTATTGGGACAGATGCATAGTGTCTTAATTATACTTCAAATCCTCATGGATCAAGTGTAGTTATCCCATACTACATTTGTCGGTCACATAAAGAAATTTGAGTGCAATGGTGACAATGAAAGTTGTAGATATGTCACAGAGACCACAACCTAAGTTTAAAAGATATTTCGCCAAAGCCATAGAAGATGATCCCTTAGGTGCATTTTCGCACATACGTTATGGGGTTTTGCCAATTGGAAAGATTAGAGCATACATTCATGCATGGTAGTAAGGATGAAAACTCTCTTGACAAATTATTGGACTTATTGATAGATGATTTAGTTAGGGATGATTACACTTTAAAGCTAGAGTACAAAGGCCTAATTGAGAAGAAAATAGATGTATGGCAATGTTTTTTGAGTTTTAGCTATGAAGAGAAGTACATCAGAATGGCCCTAAGAAAACTTCATGATCAATTTATGTGGATTGATGGCCCTCATATGATTACTAAGGAAGTAATTAGAGAGATAACTAGTTTATGGTCCACCAGACTGGTTCAAGTCTTGAAATCCATCAAGAACAAGGATGTAATGGAGAGAACGGGTGCTACATTTGATCATGAAAGAACCCTCGCAGTAAACCCTATCAGAATCCCAACAATTAGTTATGCATCTATGCTTATTGGAAACAAGATTTACTATACCAATAGAGACAATTTGGTTTTTGCCACCGCAATTCATGTGGCACAGGACATGATTGAGAATGATGTTGATTATGACCTCTATGAGTTTCTCCGACAACAATTGATGGAAAACTTGAAGGGAATTAAGAAGAAGTATGTATTCAAGTATGGAACATTGGTGGTGTGTTTTCTTTTCTACTTCTCAAGAGAAGTTCCTGTGGTAGGAAAGGTCAAATTTTCAAGTGCAAGGACCATTGCACACCTGATAGGAGATTGTATGAGAGGTATTGGAGACATGAATGCTCAGGGTGATTCCCTTGTAACCTTCTTTGAAATATTGCAAAGAATAATGAATGAGAGATAGAGAATTCCAAGAAGTGTTGTGAAGAGATACAAAAATGGCATTACTTTTCTAGTCTCCACTGATTTTTGTAAAATGGAAGCAGTTGAACCTAGAACCATTTGGGTTTTGAAACTAGGTTATGAAGTGTCAGAGGAAAAATCTATTGGCTATGCAGAAGTGCTACTAAATAGTGCTAAAGACCCTAGCAAGCCAATGTATGGGAATTATGAAGAAAAGTCAATGGAAGCTCACCTGGAATTCAAGAAACCATAGATGAGGAAAAATGTTGATGTTGAGGTAGACATATATGCCAAAGATCTTGGCATCTCAAAAGAAAAGTTAGGTTTTCTAGAGATAGATATAGAGCTAATAAGGCTACAATAGAAGCCTCTGGTAGCTCTAAGAGATCAGATAGATTAGCTACAACATCTCTACCTATAGTTGGTGAGAAGAGGAAATCCATAGATAGTCATTTGGTAAGGGAGAAATCCCCTTCGGTAATCCATGTCAAAAAGGGAAAAAGTAAAGAAAACTTCTACTTTAGTACCCTCTATTGCTACAAGAAGAAGAGTAAAGCATAAAGCTTCAAGAAAGAAGGAAATTGGTGTCACTATTGCCGAGGAAGAAGAATTGGAAGAGGATGAAGTACCTCTTATTAGAAAAAGAAAGAGAATTCATATTGTCGATACAGATAGTAGGAAGTAAGTGAAGAAAGAGATAGAAGGATTCAAAATACAAGAGAGGGAAAAGGTGAATGAAGCCAAGAAGGATTTTGAAGAATATCTAAATGTTGACCCTAGTTCCCCAAAAGCAAATATGGAAGGAGATATGCACACATATGATGCTCAACATGAGCATGAAATCAATGATGAAACTGTTGATGCAAAAGAAAATCTCGATGAATCTCCCTCTGGTAAAACTTTGAAACATATCTTGTATAAGCAAGTAAGATTCCTACCGGTTGTCTCATCTCAGTTGTTGCAATTTCCCATGCAATAAAGCAGTATAGATCTAGAGAAAATATCTTCCATTCACAAGTTGCAGCTAGGAGAACTGTTTCACACATCAGTAAGAAAATAGATCATTGAAACATATCAAAAGAGTGTTGAATCAATGGATGAAGTTGTAAAAATATTTTAGGAGATAACCCCCATTGATACATCATTATCTGCAATGGAGAAACTCAAGGAATATGCCTTCAGACTTAAAGAATAAGTTGAAACAAAATTTAAGTTGAGGCTTACAGAAAATAAATTATTGGATATCATAGAGAAATGTGCATCTGCACACAAAAAAGTTGAAATTTTGAAGAATGTGCAAGCATGTGAAGAAGAAGCAAAGACCTTATTTTTTATTGTATGAAGTGGTTGGATGCCAAACAAAGCATAAAGGATGCCATGGATGCAATTGAGACTCAAATAAGCAATGCATAAAATGCTTATGATCCGATACAAGATAAAGATGATCCGTTCTAAACTGCTATAGTGGACTTACATGACAAATGCTTCACTCTGTAGAGCCAAAAAGAAGAAATAATCAAATAGTTTGAGAAGCTAAGGGACTTGGTGAAGATGAAGTATATACCTGTCTCAAGTGCCCTTGCCAGTACATATAGGACTTCAAAGTTAAATCTTACTCCCAATACTCCAGAAGGAGAGGAAACCTTGGTGGAGCTTGAGTCATAGTACAAAACACTTGTAGTAGCAAAGAAACATTGGAAAGAAGGTAAATCTTCTTGGCAAGTTATCTTACAGAAGCTTCAAGGGTCAACATCTTAGGTTTGACTATTTCTACTTTTTATGTAGTTTTCAAGTTTTCAGATCCTTTTGCAAATATGTGGAAGATATAAATTTTTTTGGTTAACTTCCTAAGGGGGAGTTAGCACATCCTTCTAGTTATTTCTATTTGTACATCTGAAGGGGAGTACACAATCTTTTTTTGGTACCGACACACCCTTTTCCATTGATGTCAAAGGAGGAGAAATATTCAGAAAGTTACTTGGTGAGATATTTGGGTAAAGCAAGATTTTTTTGGAGAATTTTTTTGGTAAGCATGTTGTCATCAATGATAAAGGGGGAGATTGTTGGAAGTTTTTCATTGATGATGTTGTCCAACAACATGAGCATGGTATGTATATTTTGCATGATCTAGCGTTGTCATTGATGCCAACATTGTTGTGGATCATTCTAGTATAATTTAAAAGTGTTTTTGAATACATTGGTATAGGATAAGTTGGTTCAAAAAGTATAGCTACTTAGAAATTTGCCTATGTATCAAATCTACCAGTACAATAGTTCAATGTATCAATTTTTGGGTCCTCACTCCACCACAAATAGAGATATCACTTTACGATTCTATTTTTTTTGGTGATCATCAAATGCATGTAAATCCAAGAGTTTTTGTTTAGTGAAGTATCCTGGAAGATATGAACAAAAGAGTTCAATTTTGTATACTACAGTGATTTTTTGTACAAAGTGTCAATGTGGGAGATTTTGCATTCCTTCACGGATGATTATTTCAAGTTACATTGTTGAAGATAAGCTTTCAAATGTCAATTGAGTGAGAATTCTAGATGGGATCATGTTTTGAGTTCCATGTGTGGTGAATTGTGTGTATAAATAAAGGTTTTTGTGTTTAGGTCTTATTTGGGGCCCACCTAACATGTTTGAAGGATTTATATGGGTTGCAATCCTATGTAGGATCTATATTAGGTTTTCCCTGACCTATCCTAAGGTGAATTGAATTTTGAATTAAGGTGCAAAGGTTAGATGAAATGTTTTGAGGACAAAATGTTCAATTTTGTGTGTTACATCCAATTAGGCTGACCTAATTGATGTTACACTTAATGTGGATATAAGTAGTGGATTGATTTTGGTGTGTGGGTGTGTGTGTGTGAGTAATGAGTGACATATGACATTTATGGTTCCACCTACATGCGTATGATGCAAATTTGATTAGAAGTGTGTGAATACAAAGTGGAGTAGAGTATTCATCCACAATCAGTGCAAATATTGTTTTTGTACTTCATTGGAACTATAATCCAGCATATGACATATGTTATTGTATCAGTTCAAATACGTTGTGTAGCCACCTCTTCTTTCTTCTATCTTATTCTCTATGGGAAGTGAGTCCACCTACTGTGATCATTTCTGTAATATACTATATCCAGATATAATATATTGTGAGCTAACCCTCACCATGGTTTTTTCCATTTTTGGTTTTCCACGTAAAAATCCTGGTGTTCATGTGTTATGTGATTTTGTGGATGTTTCATGCTTTCATTCATTATTGTAGTTGAATATGTTTTGGTAATTGGATAGCTAATATCTGAATGGTCTAATGGAATACTGATTCACCCCCCCCCCTCAGTATTCCATGTGTTGAATTTTTTTTTCCATTAACCCCCCTTGCACAAAGAGCGAGAGATTCTTAGTCTTGAAATTCAAAAAAGGCCAATTACCTTGTACATACCTTGGATTTCCTTTAGCAAAAGGAGTGGGTAGTGGAAAATTATGGGATCCCCTGGTAAGCAAAGTAAACATTCAGATGTCATCATGGAAGGGGTGGTGGCTATCATGGGTTGGCATGTTATTTATGCTAAAGGTTGTTATTTCTACACTTCCAATTTATTACCGTCATGTCTAGCTTTTCCCAAGGGGAAATATCAAAATTTAAACCAAAATATGAGGAATTTCTTCTGGAAAGGAAATGCAAACAAGAGAAAGTTCACACTAATTGCATAAGATAGAATTTGTAAAGTGAAGGAGGTTGGGGAAACATGATTATAGAATTTCATGGTGGAGTGCAGGACACTAATAACAAAGTTCTTATCATGGTACATTCATGATGGCATCATAGCTCTGTTTTGGGAGGACTTGTGGGGGGTACCCCATTATTGATAGTTTGGTAGACATACAACATGCAAAAGGTCTACTCACACAACTTTGGGGAGTGAATGTGAGATTACTTGGAGATCAACCATGTTGATGGGATTTTCAAATGGCAATGGAAGGACTTCAGCAAGCTCAATCTTTCAATTGTTGAAACCACACAGTTACAATCGATTCTTAAGGACATAACCATAACTATTTGGGAGGGAAAGGACAAGTTGGTTTGGACTGTTGCTAGTTTAGTGCAGTAAAACACTAAGGATGGATTCTTGGTGCTATGGAAACAAAATGGGAGGACCTCAATCCCATGGAAATTATGTTGGGACAACAAGTGCCTTCAAAAATCTAGGGCCTTTTCTTGGACCACAATTCAGGGAAGGATTTTGACTGCAGATAGGTTTAGCAGAATGGGCTATCACAACCTATCGTGGTGTGTAATGTGCAAATCAAGTGAGGATTTTGTTTCTTGGATGCCCCTATGCTCAAAGGTGGTGAAAGTGGCTATGTGAAAAATTAGGTTGGGTAGGTGCCCTTTCGAATGACATTATGACCCTTTTCAAATCATGACCCTTGTTAAAAAAGAGAGATGTATTCATGTATATGGATAATTAGCCCATATATCATCATATGGGAGATCTGGAAAGAGAAAAATAGTAGAGTATTCCATGGAAAGGAAATGAACACATCATATTTTCAAACACAAGGTGGAGGTAGCCATAGTTGAGGTTGTGAATAGCAAGTTTTTAAGGCTAAACCCTCAGAAATTGGAATTTATGAAATGGGATGTGAAACTAAGACTTGGGTGGTTTGGTCTCAATATCCTTTAATTTGGCAGTAAGGGGTAGTGGGACAAAAATAGTTTCGTGCCAAGATGGCTTGGAGGCCTCTGACTCAATCATGGGTCAAACTGAACTTCAATGGGGCATCAAGAGGGAATCCAAGAAGGTCAAGTGCTAGTTGCATAATTCATAATTGGGAAGGGGCTTTAGTGGGTGAAATTTTGACCCCTCTTCTAGATGGGACGAATAATCTAGCAGAACTAAAGGCGATGATATAGGGGCTTCGATTCTGCCAAAAATTTAGTTGTTGTATCAATTCTACTAGGAATTAAGTCTCAAAAGAATTGAAATGGAAGGTGATTCGTCTCTAGTGATAAGCACTCAGGTTAGACAAGATTTAAAATTGGAAGCTACAAGGTTTGGTGGAGAGAATTGTTTAATTGTTGGGGAAGTTTGAACGCTATGTGGTTAAACACACATACATAGAAGCCAATATTGAAGTGGATAAATTAGCACATCTTGGTGCAGACGAGGTATTCAAGAAACAATCTTATCCCTTTCCTCTTAGGGATTAATGGTTGTCGCTGGTAGAACCATGTAATAATCTATGTGACAGGGAGGGATGTTGGATTTTGTTGCATATGGGGTGTTTCTTCATAGGGGGTCTACATCATGTGCTTCAATGGCTACTTGGTTCAACTTGAGCATTAGTGAAAATTTAGCATTATTATTTGGTGTTAAATCACTCAAAGTCTTGTGACTAGTTTCATGTACACGTGGCACTCATTCACTCATTATGCAATATGTTCACGCCTTTGTTGTGGAGAGTTGCATTGGTCTAACATGTGGCAAAGCAAGAGTCAGGCCTTATGCATGTGGCACCAGGTTGCTCTCCCTGGATCCACACTTGAGCCCTTGTCGTGATGTGTTGTGATGGATAGTCAGGACAAATATTGTTGGTATTAAATCACACAATTTTTTTTGTCAACTTGACCTATAAGCACATGGTGCTCGCTCGCTATCTCTAGCACCATGTTTGAAATGTGTTGTGGTGGGGTGCAATGGGATAACAAGTGGCAATACCAGAGCCAGGCCATATACATGTGGCACCTTGACTCTACTCAGTGCACCATTACTGAGCCTTTGTTGCAAGGTGGTGCAATAGTGTGACAAGTGGGAGTGTTGTCTGCGGCTTATGTGCCTTCCTTTAATTCTTCAGCCTAAAATTAATGGTGAAATAACATTACATTATGGAACATGCAAGTGAGAATTTGGCTTTACTCCTTCACACAATTCGATTTGACGTGTGTAAATGATTAATTAGGGGTTATTATCACTCAAGCGAGTTTAAGTATTTCAACACATGGGCTAGCTCTCGGAGTTATAGCGAAGTATTTATTATGTCTGAATCTCGTCCTTATGAGATGATATTATAAGTCCAGAAGTGTTACATGAACATATTGTAATCTTGGAAAGCTTTTGATTGGAAATCCTCGACATGAGTGAACTGGTCTTTAAAGGATGAATTCAGAGGCCAAGCATTCATTTTGTATGGATTATTTTGAGGATAGTGTAATGGACACCCCTATAAGGTTGGTTAGCTTTTGGTGACAAATAGTTTTTCTAGGTGAATTCAAAAAGCTCATGCTGAGGAGAATCCTACTTGAGAATGATTTTTTGTCACTTGGAGTACTGAATATGGTGTTGGGGCATGTGTTCTTACCAGTGGATAAAAGATACAAAGTGGATACAGATATATCCTCTTGGTTTGTTGCAACGTTGTTTGATCTCTAATTGCCAAAGAATGAGGTTTTGCAAATAAAAAGGAAGATGGTGAAGCTAGAGATGTTGGGAGGCCTCAAGGAGGTAGTGGGATTTACTCAGTTGGGAGCAATAATTCCAAGGCCAAGAGACCTAGGCATGCTAAATGTACTGAGTGTGGTGGTTAAGCTCAATCCTTCTTGTTGGATGTCAAAGGTGTCGACCTGTTGCTTCATCAGACATGGGTGCTAGAGGGGTGAGGTTTCTGAAGAAATGGTTGTATCTAGAACTAGTTCAGGATTTTTCCTAGGTTGGTGACTTTATAAACTATCTACAAGAGAATGGTGATGAATAAGATAAAGCGTCTTAATTATGGTATAATATTTTTGTGTTTGTCTCTAGCTTTGTGAGGTAATTTTTGTAATAGGTACTCCTATTCTTCCTATTCTAATTCTGATTCTTTCTAATTATTTTCCTTGTGTTTTGACAATATTTATAATTGCTTTGAACAAAAAATTAAGTAAAAAAAAATAGAACTTGCAGCAAAGGAAAAACTTAGAAATTTCACTTATATTAAACAATACAACTGGCTGAAATATTCTAGATTTGTATTACAACCAAAATATTGAGGATTTCTCAAATATGACAACTACATTAATAAAATATCATCTAATAACTAAATCCAACATACCAAAAAAAATTAGCCACTTTGACAATTTGCTATAGAAGAAATTAGCAACTAGAAGCCATGAAATGATGGATTCAACCTTCACAAATTAATGTCTCCTCTATCCTCGAAGTGGTTGAGTGATTTGTAGCCCTAAGCACCACCAAACCCCCAAATAAATGTTCCAAACCCTAGGCGACCAGCATGTAAACCCTCACTCCCCTCCTTGAAGTGGTACGACCAACATAAGCAATGGTACGACCCAACAATGAGGATGAAATAACAGCAACAAAATTCTCCAAAACCCCTTAATTCATCCTCCATAAATCTGATACGCAATGGACTCAACAAATATTGAAGTACAAACTCTTCCTGTAAGCCCAACTATGATTCCTGTGTGAAACCACCATAGAGTCCCCAAGATTGGATCTCTCACCAATGTCAGAGATGATGCCTGCTTGGGATTTTGTCCCCATAAACCCTGAGAAGAATAGCCTCCTCCAAGAACCTAAGAAATATCAAATATTCATCCAAAATAATGAAAGAATGAGCTCTTATAAAGCCATTCCAAGCCCTAATGCCTCCTTTTAGGGTTTTAAAAGATTTAAATTTAAATTATTTCCCCCCTTATGTCTCCCTAGGCGTTGCACTTTAAGTTATAACCTTTTATAATTTAATTTTCACTTATGCCTCCCATGGTCCCCTTTCAAGAAGTCACATTATTAAAATAGCATAAGTCGGATTATTTAATTTAACTTTAATAACATAATTTTATTTTAAATAATTACATAGGACCACAATAACACTAAAATATTAATTCCAACCTCACCAAGTTGGACAAATGGTTACCAAAGTTCCCTAGCCACACCTTGTTAGCCTACGGGAACAACTGAATAGGCTAACCCTAAAAACTACTAAGAAAATCTAGGAAGGGGAAATTACAATATGCCCTTCCCAAGATTGCTTGCCCTCAAGCAATCTCAACTTTGGATGCTACAAAATCTACTCATTTTTGCACGTTGCATCCTCTACTAGTAAGTTCCTCCATTTGATCAAGTATTCCCTGATTACTCTTCTTCGAAGAGTCCACTCTTTGAAATCCATGATGGCCTCAGAAACCAAAATCAACTTACCATATTCATCCAAGGGTGGCAACTTAGATGAAGGAACCAAATTGTGACCTATCACCTTCTTAAGCCTGGATACATGAAAAACATTATGGACTCTGTTGTCAGCTAGCAACTCTAGCTCATAGGAGACCTTCACAACTCTCCCGATCACCCTGAAAGGACTATAAAACTTGGGATTCAGCTTCTCAACACCGCTCTTCTTGAGAGAAGATTGTTTATAAGGTTGAAGCCTCAAATACACTATGTACCCAACTTCAAAACTATGCTCTATACGGTGTTGATCTGCATAAAGATGAACTGTTGATTTTGTGCCTGTTGCAAATTTTCCTTTAAGGATTTCATCATATCTTGACTTTCCTACAATAATTATCTTGCCTTAGGCACTCTACTATCACCAAATAAAAAATCCAAGAAGTTGGGTGCCTCATACCCATACAAAGCCATAAATGGAGACATCTTGATGGGCATATGATAGGTAGTATTGTAACAATACTCACCTATGTGCAACCATTTGATCCAAGCTCTTTGCTATCCTGACACACAATTTCTAAGATACCCTTCCACCCATTTGTTCACTATCTCCATCTGTCTATTTTTCTGTGGGTGGTAGCTAGTGCTAGGAGCGAGCTCATTCCCACTCAATTTGAAGAGCTCCTACCAAAAGAGACTAAGGAACTTATTGTCCCTATCACTAACTATACTCCTGGGCATCCCACACAATCTGAATATCTCTCTAAAGAAGAGATCAACCACTTGTGTTGCAGTATATGTTGTTGATATAGCATAGAAATGGGAAAATTTGGTCAACCTGTCAACCATGACATATGTGCAGTCCTTGGCCTGTACCTTCGGTAATCTGGTGATGAAGTCCATGGAAATACACTCCCATTTTTGATTAGGAATGGGTAAAGGCTGAAGTAGTCCTGTTGGATAGGTATTCTCGTTCTTGCTTTGCTAGCAAGTAGGGCACTCCCTGACATACTTAAGGACTTCAATTTTAAGCCCTTTCCAAGTGAATCTCTCTCAAATTTTCCTATATGTCTTGAAAAACCCCGGTTGACCAGCCATAGGTGCATCATGAAATATCCTCAATAACTTCACCTTAAGCTGAGAAGTAGGCACCAACTTAATCCTATCTTAATAAATAATCAATTCATTAAGCACTGTATGCCTATCAACATGAAATGTCCTCTCTATAATCCCTACTGGCCAAGAATCTTTGACATATTCTACTGCAATCAACTCTCTCTAATCATCAAAAATCTCCACCAGAGAACATAAGTGAAGCCTCCTAGAAAGTGCATCGGCGACTACATTCTTTTTCCCCTTGACATATTAAATGTCAAAATCATATGCCTATAATCTGATTACCCACTTTTGATGCCTTTCATTGAGATCCTTTTGATTCATGAAATACTCGATACTATTATGGTTAGTTTTAATAATAAATTTACCCCCAACAAGGTATGGTCTAAACTTGGCCAAGGCATGCATGATGGCCAACATCTCCTTGTCATAAAAATAATAGCTTTTCTCCACACCCCTCATTTTTTTTCTCTCAAAAGCAATAGGGTGCTTCCCCTACATCAAAACATTACCTATCCCTTCTCCTGATGCATCACACTCTACCTCAAACAGTTTGGAGAAGTCAGGTATGGATAATACTGGACACGATGACATCACTTGTTTGAAATGATCAAAACATCTTTGTGCTGAATTTGTCCATTTGAAAGCTCCCTTCTTAGTTAAATTTGTGAGTGGAACTACAGTTTAAGAAAATCCTTTAAAAAATCTCCTATAGAACCCACATAATCCAAATAACCCTTTGATTTGAGTGAGATTCTTTGGTGGGGGCCAATCAACTATGGCCTTGATCTTCTCAAGATCAACTTTTACCCCCTCTGCATTGATGATGTGACCAAGGTACAAAATATCTGTCATACCAAAGTCACATTTGGACTCGTTCGCATAAAGAGACTCACTCTCAAAAATTCTCATAACCTCCTCAAGATGTTGCAAGTGTTCCTCCCAAGTTTTGCTAAAGATCAAGATATCATCAAAAAATATCAGGACAAATTTTCTCAACTGATTCCTGAACACTCGATTAATGCAACTCATAAAGGTAGCGAGAGCATATGTCAAAGCAAAGGGCATCACCAAGAACTTGAAATGCCCAAAATGACACCTAAAAGCCATCTTCTCTATGCCCTTTTTCCTCATCTGAATATGATGGTACCTTGACCTCAAATCTATCTTGGAGAAATAACAAGCTTCATGTAGCTCATCAATCAACTCATCTATCAGTGGAATAGGATACCTATTATTAATAGTATTTTTGTTCAATGCCTGATAATCAATGCATATCCACATTATCCCATCCTTTTTCTTTACCAACACTACTGTTGAAGCAAAGGGCTTTTGTTGGGTCTTATATGCCCCATCTCTAATAACTCTTTGATTTATTTTTCTATTTCATCTTTATGTCTCTTCAGGTGTCAGTAAGGGGTTATCATCACTGGTTTAGTACCTTCCTCTAACTTTATGATATGCTCTATCCCTCTGTTTGGAAATGCACCAGGAGGAATGATCCCAAATATCATATTATGTTGCGATACTAACTTTTGGATTTCTGGATGGTAATTATTATTTTGTTGATCTGCAACTGCAGGCATGACGAGACACTTAGCTGCCCACTCAACTTGCTCATGTCTAATTAGCCACTTCATCCTTTTGAAGGACACCACTCGAGGCCCTCCATCTGATAGACCTCTAAGTATTATCTTCTTCCCATTGGCCTTAAACTTCATTTCCATTTTCTAAAGTTTGAATGAGAACTCCACAAGAGACTTCATCCAATGCATCCCTAGAACCATATTAGTGTCCCCTATGTTGACCACATAGAATTCATCTACCAATTCATATTCACCTAATTGAATTTTCAGATTTGAAACCTTTCAAGTGAAAACAAGTTTATAACCATTAGCTACCACAACCTTAAACCCATCATGCTCTTATGTCTTTAGACCTATTCTAGCCACAAACTTCTCATCAATGAAGTTATGTGTGACACTTGTGTCAATCAAAGCTATGATTCGTTGGCTTTGTAAAACACCTCTCACCTTGAATGTAACTATTTTTTGGATACTGGAGAGTTGGGAAATGGATCCGCCCTTCTTTGACTCCTCTCCTGAGGAATTGTCCACATCATTGCTCTCCAAATCAGACTGTTGATCTAATTTTTCTAATGTTGTTTCATCAACAAAAAAATATTCCAATTGTTTGGCTTTAGCTTTATGTTGCACTGATGTGATTTGTCGCAAGGTTCCTTGCAATGGAAACATAATTGCTTCCTCTGAAGCTCATTAAGTTGATCATTACTCAATTTTTTTGAGTCTTGTTTGGGTGGATGGGAGTCACGTTGAAAATGTTTCTTGTATTTATCTTTCTTATGTATAAATCCCTTGGATTGGAATTTACTTCTAGAAGTAGAAGATTCCATATCCCTTGCCTTCTTGATGGATTCCTGTAATGTAGCCGGATTAAGTCCCTTAACCCAACCACATAAGGGATCTGAGATTCCATCAATAAAAAGAAAAATCAACCTCCTCTCCAAGATATCTGTAACTACCACCAAAACTCTCTAGAAATCTGCAATAAAGTTATCCACAATGCCCCACTATTTGAGTTGAGCTAACTCCTTAAAGTGCAATTTAGGGTGTTCCATATCAAATCTATTTATTAGCCTCTCTATGAACTCAACGTATGTATCAATCTGATCATGCCCCATGGTAATCATCCCATGATGCCACCATTCATGACCAGTCCCATCTAAGTATAGAGCTGCATACTTGATAGTCTCATCCTCCTACATTGAGTTGAGTTAGAAGTATATGTCCAACTTCTGAACCCATGCTCTTGTTGTAGTCTTCCCCAAACCATCAAAGTAAGGAATGGACAACTTACCCACCTTTCGTTGTAACTCCTGATGTTGATGTATGCCACCTCTATGAGGCCAGTGCTTCATCCTGAGATCCACATAATCTTAAAAATACATTTTGGCATGGAAATCCAATTCTAATTTCCTCCAATCCTCTAAAATTTGATCCTATAGCTCCTATTGGGTGGGTTCATTCTCTATTTGAGGATTGAATCTCAGTTTGAAGTTAGGCATTAGGGGCCTAGAATGAGTTGTTTGGGTTCTGTCATGTTGATTTTTCCTTATATCATTCACTGAAGCTTCACCATTACTATTGTTCTTGTCGTGACCTTTGTTTCCCTCATTGTTACCTTTGTTATTGCCATCATTGTTGTTATTGTTCCCAACCACATGTTGTGTCAATAAGGTTGCTATTTGTGCCAAATTCCGTTGTATCCCCTGTTGGAATTTTTGATGCATTCTCATCATATCATTGAGCATATCATGGGTACTAGGTTCTTCGTTACTCCTATCATCTCTATCTTTGTCACCCATTGTGCTAGCTAAATCTATCTCAATGTTGTGTTTCCTTACTACTATTGCAGTTGATAGAGTGTATTATTTTAGATAAGGTTGAGCCCATTGATTTTTTTCTCTCTTCTCTGCAATGTACCTCCTATACTTGTCACTCATGAACCCTACAGGCTGGCAAGATCCAAGCTCTGATACCACTGTAATGGGCAGCCATGTTCCACCTATTCTAATTTAGATTCTTGTTGATTGTTTTCCTTGTGGTTTGGCAATATTTTTAATTTCTTTGAACAAAAAATTAAGTGTAGAAATAATAGAACTTGCAGTAAAGAAAAAAATCAGAAATTTCACTTATATTCAACAATACAATTGGCTAAAAATTCCAAATTTGTATTAAAACCAAAATATTGAGGATTTCTTGAATATGACAACTACCCAATTCATAAAATATCATCTAATAACTAAATCCAACATACCCAGAAAAAGTTAGCCACTTTGACAATGTGTTGTAGAAGAAACTAGCAACTGGAAGCCATGAAATGATGGATTCAACCTTCACAAATTGATGTCTCTGCTATCCTCGAAGTGGTTGAGTGCTCCTCAACCCTAGGCACCACCAAAACCCCAAATAAATGTTTCAAACCCTAGGCAACCAACATGTAAACCCTCACACCCCTCTTGAAGTGGTACGACCAACATAAGTAATGGTATGACAAAATAATGAGGATGAAATAATAGAAACAAACTTCTCCAAAACCCCTTAATTCGCCCTCCACAAATATGATACACAATGCACTCAACAAATATGGAAGTACAAACTCTTTATATAAGCCCAACTGTGATTCATGTGTGAAACCACCATAGAATCCCCAAGATTGGATCTCTCACCAACGTCGGAGATGATGCCTGCAAGGGATTTCATCCCCACAAACCCTGAGAAGAATTGCCTCCTCCAAGAACTTGAGAAATATCAAGTTTTCATCCAACATAATGAAAGAATGAGCTCAAAAGCTTTTATAAAGCCACTCCAAACCCTAACACCTCCTTTTAGGTCTTTAAAATATTTAAATTTAAATTATTTTCCCCCCTTATGTCTCCCTAGGCGTTGCACTTTAAGTTATAACCTTTTTATAATTTAATTTTCACTTATGTCTCCCATGGCCCCCTTTGAGAAGTCACTTTATTAAAATAACATAAGTCAAATTATTTAATTTAACTTTAATAACATAATGTTATTTTAAATAATTGCATAGGACCATAATAACATTGAAATATTAATGTCAGCCTCACCAAGTTGGATAAATGGTTACCAAGGTTCCCTAACCACACCTTGCTAGCCTATGGGAATGACTGAATAGGCTAACCCTGACAGCTGTTGAGAAAAGCTAAGAAGGGGACATTACAATTTTGTAAGCTAATTTTGGTTGTGTGGGATGGTTTGTGTTGCCTCTATTTTGATAATTGGCTCCTTTTTGGATTGTTGGGAATGAGAGCATTGGCTAAGCTCTTGGTTGTGCACATAAAATGTAATCCTTTTTTAAAATATTAATAAAAATATACTCTTACATAGCATTTTTTTTTAAATTTATCTAATTTCAAGCTTTTTTCTCTTCTATAGTGTGAGCCAGGTGCATCTACTTCGCATGGAACAAAGAGGCCTCTCCATTTTGGTGATGGTAAAGCATAGAATGTAATTTGAAATTTGTTTATAGACTATGAGTTAGATGGACTATGACATGACATATATTTATTTTACGTTGACTATGAGTACATTTTAGTATATATTTCATGGACTTCGATGTATTTATTTTATATGTTAACTATGAGTACATTTTAGTGTACATATTTGAGTATTTCATGGATTATACATATGTTGACTATGAGTGCATTTCACTATGTATTTCAATATGCTCTTTTGCTTCATTTTGTGTCATTTTCAACTTTTTCTTTATGGGGAACCATTGATATATTTAATAATATTTCTAGAAATGGTTCTAGGTTCAGGACTATAGTTTTAAAAGAAATGTAACACTTATGAATTAAGAAAGATTGAGAGGCTCCCATATTTAACAATAATATATGAACATGAATTTATATGTTTCAATATACTCTCCCTATATTGTGATATTGGATTAAATTAATTATTATTTAAATTTTACACATTATGCCTCTTGAAATATAATCCTAGAGAAAATTTGGTAGCATAGAATGTGGAATAATTTTTTGTTATTTTCATTTGTATTCTCTTGGAAAAAAATTATCATAATGGTGTTTTGTTCTTAGATTAGGCTTACCATTGCAATTAATTCTTCATTAAATCTAACATAAACCTTCATATGTATTTTAACATTTATTTTTAATTAATAAATATGGCATTGAAGTGCTTCCAATAAATAAATAAAGTTGAGGTAATTATAGTTTATTACCTTACATTGTCCCTATTTTCCTTAAATCAAATGAGGAAAGTTAAGAAAAAAGAGTATTGGATAAATTGAGGAATTGCCCCAATAAAGAAACCAATCAATGTAACTTGGAGAGAATTTAAAAAACTAATGACTTAAGATAACTAGAGCCAACTAGAACATTTTATCCCTAACTACCTATGCTTTCCTTAATTGACTCAATTATCACCCCTAAATGAAAACTATCAAATTTTTAATCAAGGGTAGAATTATTCTAATTAGGTGTAAAATAATCTCAAGTATGAATTTAATTGTGAAAAGAATGATCCCAATTTAGAATACTTATATATTATATGATATGAATTTTAGTCAAGGATTAAGTTTTCTAATTAATTATCATAGTTTTAGGTCCTTTTTTAATTCCTAGAAAGATTTTGATGAGTAAATTAAGAGCTTAATTAATAGTAATTATATCTTACTTCATGACACATAAGTATGGATACTAATATTATATAATTAGGGTAAATAGTATTGTAGACATTGAAAAATGTTCGAGGTACAAACAACATTTTATCATTAATTTGACTTCTTTCCTTCATAATTAAATAATTTTAATTATTTATTTATTTTCTAATGCCATATTTTCTATTTATTAATAATTCTTAATTATTTAATTAATTATTTTATCCTTATTCCTCTTTGGACTAATTTAAATAAATATCAATTTTATTTAAATTATGTCACTAATAATCATTTTCCCTTCTTTTCCTCTATAATTAAATAATTATTTGTTATTCATTAGTCTTTTCCCTCCATAATTAAATAAATCATTATTTATTTATTTTTTTATCATTTCCTCCATTATTATTAAATGTTTTTAATTATTTAATATTTTAACACTCCACCTTTCTTCTATAATTAAATAATTATGTTTAATTATTCATTTTCCCTCTCCTAAATTTTTAATAAAAAGAGGGTAAAAACTTTGTTGAATCAAGAAGACAATACAAAGCCAGAAATTACAAGCCACCCACTAGGGGCCACAAACCAAGAACATAACCATCAAGAAACACCCAAAACACATCTCATATCCTCCATAACCAAGTCCTCAAGCTCCCTAAAAAGGCCTTCAGGAAGACAACTCCAATCATCAACTTTCTAGTTTCCCACTTGCTCAAAAGCCCATTTAGCCAGACCATCAGCCACCTTATTCCACTCCCTAGGGATATGGCAGAAGGTGATAGAATCTAGGGTCTCCCCCAAAGAAATGATCTATCTAACCACTTCAACTAGCTAACAGTTAATATCCTCCAATTGTCTCTTATTCAACAAATCAACCACAATCTAAGAATCATACTCACAAATTATCATTCTCCAACCAAGGGCACGAGCTCTTCTCAAGGACAAGAGAATAGCCAATGCCTCCATATAATTGTTAGAGTGTTGGCTACGATACTCAGAGAACACAACCACTCCAGAGCAATCCCTACCAAGGCCCCTGATCTCAACATGACCAAGATTACCTCTAGAGGAACCATCAGTATTAATCTTTTACACCTCCAAAGGTGGAGGTATCCAATGACCATTTCTTTGAACCTTATCTCTAACATTACGACCCATGCCAAGTCTCATCCCACCCTTGGCACAGATAAAAATCCCCAAACTCTTAAATAATTCTTGTATCTCCAAGGTACATGGGGGATGAGAGGTCACACCAAACATGAAGCATGCAAACCACAGTGATTTTTCCTCCCTCTTCTCTAATATCCTCTCTCGGTGAAAAGATGAAAAATTCTCATCCTTGTTAAGACATAATATGCACAGAGGGGCACTAAAAGCCCTTTCTAAAGATTCTCCTAGGTCAAGCATCTATTATAAATCACCAACCAAGAAAAAAAATTACACTTGGTCCAAGAGAATTTATTCCAGATTTGCTTCCACCAGGGGACCCCCATGCAGCCAAACACCTGCTCATCTAGAACTTGATAACTAGAGGCCATAGTGTATTTTCCTTTCTAGTCGCATCCCCATTCCAAAACATCCCTCTCCAACAAACAGCTACAAACCCTACCATCCAAGATGCAAGCAAGCTCCTTACGATCCTCCATCATCCCTCCAAGCAGCCACTCATCCAGGTCCTTCCACCTATACATCGTAGCCCAGTCCAAAACCTGTGGAGATTTAAAATCCACCACATGAGTCCAACCATCTTCCAAAAAAAATTCTACATAGATCATGCAAGTGAGGATTAGAAGATATAATAGGAGGATGTCCATCCCAAGAATCAAACCAGAAAAGAGCCTCAAAACCCCTGTTGCAAATCTAGAATAGTCCTTACTTAATCAACTTAGCTCCCCTCTTGAGGGTGCTCCAAACCATAGATCCATTACTTGTTAGGTTGTACCTGGGTACATCCTCTCCATCCACAACCCAAATATATTTTGAGGTGAGGATCTTAGCCCAAGTCTGCTACTGCTAGGAGTGGCATCTCCAATACAATTTAGTTGCTAAAGCTTGCCCATTCAAATCCCAACGCAACCCAAGACCACCCTCCTGCTTCAGATGACAAACAACATCCCACTTGACCAAACTCCACTTCCATGAAAGAAGGTTACCAAACTAGAGAAACTGTCAGTAGAGAGCCTTGAAGTCTTTCACAAAGCTGGCGGGAGCTGACAAAATAAAGAACCTGTACAATGGGAGAGCCTGAACCATAGACTTCAAGAGAGTCACTCTTCCCGTAGGAGAGAGACACCTGCAAGTCCAATGACTAACCTTTTTTTTAAACTTATCAATAACATCTTACCAAAACACTCTAGGTAACGAATGAACAACCAAAGGGATGCCAAGGTAAACAAAAGGGAGTGAGCCAATCTGGAACCTAAGAATACCTACAATCCTCAACTAAATAAGATTAGGAGTGTTAAAGAAGTAAATAAAATACTTGTCTTCATTGATGCTTTGTCTCGAAGCAGCCAAATAACAATCCAGGGCCTTCCTTAGATTGATTGCTTCATTGACTCTAGCAAGGCCCATTAATTTAGTGTCATCCACAAATTGAAGATGGGATTGGGAGGGAAGATTATTGCCCCACCGCCAGCCCTGAATGCTCAACCCGAGATTTCAAAAATCTCCCAATCCCTTCCACCATCAGAATAAATAAGTATGGGGATAAAGGGTCCCCCTGCCGAAGGCCCCTAAAAGCCCTAAAAATATTAGAAGGCTCACCATTGACGAGCACAAAGAAGGAGGTAGATGAGACACAACTCATAATCCATTCAATCCAAGCACTTCCAAATCCAAAAGCTCTTAAAATCTTGGTTAGAAAATATCATTTGACACGGTCATAAGCCTTGGCCATATCAAGCTTAATGAACATAGCCTTCTCCTTGTAGGAAGCCATAGAGTGCATAGTCTCAGCATCAATAACCACCCCATCCAAAATTTGTTTACTAGCCAAAAATCCACCCTGTTCCTCAGAGATCAACTTATCTAACCATGACTTCAAGTGCTCAACAATTAGCTTGGTGATTATTTTGTACACCACCTTACAAATGGAAATAAGACAAAAGATATCCAAAGATTTGGCTCCCTCACGCTTAGGGATGAGAGCCAAGAAGGTGGCATTCAAAGCTTTTAGCATTTGCTTATTCTTCTAAGATTCCTGAACAAATTCAAGAAGGTCAAGCTTAATAACCTCCCAAAACTCTTGAAAGAACTCAATCAAGAACCCATCAGGACTAGGAGATTTTCCTTTCCTCATCTGAAACATAGTATTTTCCAATTCCAACAAAGAGACCGACTTAAGGAGAGACTCATTCATTTCCTCAATCACCAAGGGAGGAATGAAAACCAAGATTGCATCTTCTTCCTCACTAGCAAGAGGAGAATCATCACAAAAAAGAGTGAAATAGAACTAGACAACCTATTTTGAAATCTCAGTAGAGGAAAGAAGAGGGTCCCCATCTGGGGATTTAAGGGAAAATATAATATTTCCTTGCCTTTTGTCTTTAACCAAATTGTGAAAAAATGAGGTATTCCTGTCCCTCTCCTATAGCTAATCAATGCAGGACTTTTGCTTCCAAAAAATTTCTTCACGCAACTTCCATTCCTCCACATCCTTCACAGTTGTAGCCTCTAACCAACTCAATTCCTCAGAGAGCCCCTGATCCTAGATATGTTGAGTAATGGTGTCCAAGTGCTCTTGAGCAACCCTTTTAGCCTAGAAAACACTTATGAAATGGTGTTTGTTCCAACGTTTCAACATATATTTGGCATACTGAAGCCTTTTTGGAAAGGAATACATAGCAGTGCCAAAATCAAGCTTCCCATCCCTCCACCACCCAAGGATGAGATCATGGACAGACACATCCTGAAGCCACATAATTTGAAATTTAAAAGACTATCTTTTAGAGCATCTAGCCATATAAGTAGAGAGTTTGATTGGCCAGTGATCTAAGCCCCGCCAATCCAAAATCTCATAACTATTCATCCATCTTTCGCCCACCCAAAAATTGAACACCAAAAACCTATCCAACCTTTCAGAGATGGCAGCATCCCCAGTCATCCTATTGTTCCAAGTAAACAATCCATTCAAAGGTTTGATATCCACCAAATTAATTGAAGCCACATTGTCCCTCATAAGGTTTGAGGAGGGATCCAAATGAGAATTCCCACCCCTTTTCTCATCCAGAGACAAGATAGCATTAAAATCACCTACTATAATCCAAGGGAGAAAAGGCTCCAAAGAACACAAAAATCTAATTTGAGACCACGAGTAAACCTTTCCAGGAAGATCCATAGGAGCATAAATATTAGAAAGAAAAATTCTCACCTGATTCCAAACTAGAAGCAACAAGGGAAATAGAGCATCTGTCAGAAAGCCACCAAAGAGGAACAACTCTACGTAGATCCCATAAGCAAGCGAGTCCTCTTGAGCTACCTTGTGCCCCCACACATTGATAGAGGCTTCTACCCCAAATCTTAGGAACCAGACTCAACATACTATCAACAGACAACTTAGTCTCCTGGAGGAAAACCAAATTAGGAGAATGAGCATGAATCAACTCATGAATAGCCTTTTGTCTAGGGATGATATTCATACCCCTGACACTCCAAGATATCACAATCATCGGTTGGGTTGAGAGAAGTGAGAATCAATAGTCCTCATTGAGCTAGACTCTACCAACGTCTCCCCAATTAACTTAACCTTTTTCGAATCCTTCTTCCTTCCTACTTTAAGAGGCTTCTCAAGAGCCCCCTTTTTAGAGGGTTTTTGTTGAAGAGCCAAAATAGGAGAAGGCTTGCCTTTACCAAACTCCTCAACAAATTTCTCAATGATGATCCCAGAACTAGGTGTAGTAGGTATCATATTTTTGTCTGACAATATCCCCATTCCCCCACACCTAGAGGCTAAGGGAGGAAGGTCTACATCCATTTGTTCCATTTGACCCCCTGCTAGGGTGAGGATGGAATTAACATTTGAATGCTCCACCAAGACCTTCTTAACAATAGAGCTATATGCAACTTGCATGTCAAAGGATGCCCCTTCCTCATGAACCAAGCCCTCTAATGCTTCAAACCTGTTGAAAGATTCCTCTTCCTTCCTATCTTTGAAGGTCCTCTTTTGGCCTCTATTCTTGTTTTGAGACTTAATAGGTGAAAAAATGTTCCTATCTACCACCACTCTTGGCATGGGGGCTTTACCTTTATCCATCTTCAGGGAAGACTGATGAGGAGCACTAGCTAAACCAGAAGCATTGGTATCTTTCGAGCACATCCGCTGTAGGTGGCCATACTCATGAAATAAACATCAAAAATTTAATGCCTCATAATCTAATTGTTGAATCCAAGAAGTTTCCCCAGTGCTCATTACCACTGAATCTGGTAATGGGTTGTTCAATTCAACAATTTCAACATAGGCGCGAGCGTAAGAAGTAGCCCTTTTATTCAAGGTTTGTTGAGAGAGTCCTATAGGGTTACTAAGAAAGAGAGCAATCATCTACAAAATATCACTTCACCAACATTCCAAAGGAAAACAAGGGAGGAAAACCCAAATCAGAATACGAGAAGGGAGCTCCTCAATAGAATTGAATCTCATATGTCATGGTTTAATGAATAAACCCATCTAGTTACAAAAATAAGGCCCCCCTTCAAAAGCTTGATTTTTGTTAGTAATGCAAGAAAAATCCACCATGAAGAAATTGTTGGTAGCCATCAAAATATCAAAATCACCTTCAAGGTTCCAAGTCTTGCGAATCCAAGAGTCAAGAAAGGGAAGTGAAACTTGCATCCCCATGAACTTGCAAATCAAAACATGGTTATTGTAGTACTCCACATCCTCTACTACAGATTCAGGTTGTATCACAAGCACCCATTTACTTTTTGAAGTTGGAAACCGCCATTCCTCATTGGACCCTCGCTAGGATTACCCATATTCACAAAGCTTAGGCTTTCTCCACAAAGAGAGGAACCAAGATCAGACTTTCTAGGTGATACATGTCCATAAGAATATAAAAAAACACACCCCAACCTAAGAGCAGGTTATTGAAGGCAACAGAAAGACAAACTCCAAAATAGCAAAGAGCCTCCCCTAAGGCACAAACGAAAGAAAAGAGGAAAACATAAATCCTCCAATGATCTCCACAAACCCTCCACCCAACTCCAACACCGAGCAACGAGAAAAAACAAAAGAAAAAGAAGAAAGCACTTAGAATAAAACACCCCCCGCAAGTTGTAGACACCCCCCCATGCTAGAAAACACCTCAAGATGCTTGATCATGAGATATAGACAACATGTAAAAATTCCTAGAAGGAATGCATACTGTGCTACAGGTCGTGGGCCTGCAAAATCCCCCACATGCACTCCATCGGTGCCATCCTTCTCGTAGTACGGTAACTAGTTGATATCATTCCCTCTCCTAAATTAAATAAATGCTACCATTATTTAATTTATTTCTTCTTAGCCCCCTAAATCTCAACCAATTTATCAATTTTTGGTCCATTCTTCCCATCATTGAATATTTTCCTCTCAATTAATCTCATCCATTGATCACCATACCTCATAATTCAATCCTCACCCTTTGTTTGAATTGATATTTCTATAAAAGCAACTGCAAGCTTTCAATTCATTTTGAGGCTAACCACAATCTTTGAAGTTTTGCTATCATATTGCTATTTTGAGATCTAGCTATCTTACATCAACATCAAGCTCATCATTTAAATTGCATACTACAAATCTAAGAACACACAAAGTAAAATGGAGAAGAGTAATGGAGGTGATTCAACTATGGCATAAGAATTGAAGTTTATTTTTTATTATTAGATTTCTATTGTCATTTGTGCTTCATTGTTGGACTATGGTCATTATTGATTTTATGGTTGCTATTATTGATTCATGCTTATTTCCCTTAAATTTTACTCGATCTATATTTGGTGAACTTGACACGAACTAACCAATTTTTTTGAAATTTTTTTATTTTTAGGAAGTGTGACACAATCATCATGTGCAGTGACTCAACCAAGCCTTCAAACGTCACAATCATTGTATGACGTGATGCATCTAAGGTCTTGAGCACCACATATGTTGCCTAGATTGATGCATCTAACTGTTGTTTTGCAAAAATCAAATTCTTCAATCATTTATGTTTTTGATCATTTTTTGGGATTTTGGTTATCATTCTGACATTCTAACAGTATTCTTACATCAATTCCATCATCAGATTTGTTGTTTTT
>VDFB02043564.1:0-11250 GCA_007258455.2 Sequoia sempervirens | reverse complement strand
AGTGAATCTGTGCATAAAATCATTCTAACACACTTTTGGTATTTGCAATACACATCAACACACCACACATATATATCAAAATGATATAATCGATCATCAATATATATCCATGACTAAGGATTTAATTGCTACAAGTTAGCTCCAACAGAACTTAGAAATATTTGCAACTTGTCAGCTCAAATCATAAGTAAAATTCAATGTGTATCCACAACGGTTGGCTACACCTTAGCTTGGACCCAAAACATAATCAGAAATCATAAAAATATTCAAACAAACATTTCTTGAACATCTACAACATATTTTATCAATTGAGTCGGCAATAAAATACTGATAAATAGAGAATTATCAACTGGATCTCCAAACTCACACAAGACTCAATATGAGGCACCAAGATTTTCAAACATCACATTAGATGTACTGAAAAATATCCTATGAGTTCCACAACATAAAGTAACAACTGGAAATTTGTACGTGTATTATTGAACACCAATCTGTTGAATGCTCTATTCTTCCAGACTATCCTCACTCTAACTGTCAGTAGGAGAAAATGATGCCATGTGGATCCGATTACCGAATAGGGTTGCCATCAATGGCAACACCAAAGCATGATTGTAGTGTCTCTTGCCAACAATCTCCCCCTTTGGCATTGATGGCAACACTTAGTGAAAAATGACTAAGTGTCAAGTCAAAACCAACATGAGTTGCACTGCCATTACAAAACTTCAAAAAGAAACTTTAACCTTGGAAAAACAACTCCCCCTATGATGATTATGCTTTTTTCACTGTACACTTCTCCCCCTTTGACATCAATGGAAAAAACTGGGGAAACCAAAACAAAATTCCAAAACTGTACAGGTATGAACTTGTAACTTACAAAAGTTTGAAAATATCTGCAAAATCTTGCTGCAGCACTCTCAAATTGTTATCACAAACCTTTTTGAGACTTTCCAAAACTATTATGTGACCACACATTAAATAGGATTCAGCTTCTACACTCTCAAGATTCTTCGGGTCACTAACTGCTACAACAACTTTCACTTCCTTCAAAGAACTCATCATTGTCTCAATCTTAGGAAAAATTAGTCCTCTGAGTTCACTTACTCTTCCAACAATCTTGCCATTTTCTCTTTTTAGACATCTTATTTTGTCAAGTAGACCTGTTACTTGACCTTCTTATTGAACCACATCACTAGCTAATGGATCAAAAGTAGTAGAAATGGTAGCTAATTGATTTTCCAGATCCTTCACCTTTTTTTCATTACCTTCAGTAAACTTGGACAGAATCAAACAAGACTTGTAGGCTTTTCCAACTTCAGATATAGAACCTTGAATGTTCTTTATGCAAGTAGCTAATAGAATCTTATCCTTTTTAATTATTTCCTTCAACTGACTAAGTCTTTTTCTGTTAAACTCTTTTTGCACTCTATCCTCAGCAGATTTCTCAAGAGACTCAAATTGAGTACTTACATCATTTATTAGCTTCTTTAGCTCGTCAGAAGGGGAACCTGATGGATCCATGACATTAGTTGGCATTAATTTCTGCAGGATTGCATATGCAAGGCTTAGTAGTTCACTATCCTCTATGTGAGACTTTAGAATCTTCTCAGTGGCCTTATCTTGAGAAATCGACACAACCTTCATCATCTAATTGGGGACAGAGTAGATAGATTGATTGAACTTTCATCCAATTCAGGATCAAAATCTTCCTGTTGCTCCATCAAAGATCTCTTCACTACCTTGGCAGTGTCTCTTGCCTCCATTCTAATTTCCAAAACTTTTCCTTCTTCATCTTTGGGTTCTTCAGATATTGTTACCGGATTTCTTTCAAGCATTTTCACTTCTTCATTTTGCACCACCTTCTCCTTAGCTAATACCACCTTAGGAACTTCAGTTTGCATAGGTGTCTCTATATTTTCCACACTGGGAGGAATCAAAATATCCTCAACATCTAGAGGATCAGATACATTTATGTTCTCCTCACTCATGTCCTCATTTCCTGAAACATTTTCAGCATTCATTTCCTTTATGTTAATCTTATTCTTTGACAGAAAATCTTCCAAAATTTCCTTAGTTTCGTTGACAACAGCATTATTTTCACCAATCATGAGTTTATTAACCCTTGTCTTGCTCCTAAATTCTTTTTTATCTCTCTCAAGGAATGAGTCCATCTCTTCAATTGACATTTTAGGACACAAATCTACAAGAACTCTCTTCCTTAGATTCTCTTCTTCTATTCTAGCATTTACTCTTCTTAACTCCAAAATATTATACAAATTCTAGGGTAGGGCAAACATAATCTCAACAAGAGCTTTATTAAAAATGTTCAGATGTTTTATTGTAGCTTCTTCTAGAACTCTTTGACTAGATTCATCAAAGGTTTCAAACAATTCACAGAGGGGCTTGAGATTACTATCTTTGACAACTACATTCACAACTTCATCAACTGACATACCAAGTTTATCAATTTTATCCTTCTTGCCCTTCGCTTCTTTGTTGGAAGATTTTAACTCAACAACCTGAGTTCTTGAATCTTTTACTTCTCTCAAGACTTCTTCTGATTTTGTTTCCTCATCTTCTGAAATAGGCTTGTATGTTCTTGTACTTTTATTCTTCTTCCTTTTACCTAAAGGTTGGTCTTGAGCTGGCTTTGTTGTAAGGGCACTCCTTATAGATCTAGTGTGGACAGAGGATGCACTAGGACTAGCAGACTCTATTTTTGCTTTCACTTCTGCAGCTTCTGCCTCATCTCTCCTTCTTGCTTCTTTCAAGGCTTCTATAGGTAATCCCATCCTTTCTGCAAAGACTTTTATTTCTTTTATTACTCTCTTGACTATCATAGGTTTTCTCAATTCCTCATGAACCTGCATACTTTTCTTTGCATATGATCCAAACCTTTCTTCTCCCTGATCTAGAGGTGAGTTCAACAAGTGTTCAACATACATCTTCAGAATGCTTTCCTCTACTTTGTAACCCATTGGCATGATCCAAACTATTCTAGGATCAGCAGCTTCCAGATGACATTGGTCAATATCCACCATGAAGCAGATAGTATCTTTTTATTTTTCCACAACTGAAGTAGGAATTATTTCCCTAGCATTCATCATATTCTAGAAATTTTTGAAATAACCCCAAAGGGTAGTGTTCCTAACTTGAAGATCACCCATTCCAAACAACTTTTTCCTTATTTGAACAACTACATGGTCATCTCCTTGCCAATGTACTTTCCCAATGCCCAGAACCTCATTCATTAAATAGAAAAATAATCACAATAGCATATTACCATACTTGAAGGTATTCTTCTTGTCTTTCTTGATTTTACTCAGGTTCTCCATCAGCTGATTTCTGACCAACACACACAAGTCATCTTCTGCATTTTTCTTTATCATTTCATAAGCTGCATAGATGGTCGTACCAGATAAAAAATTCTCTTGGTTGGAATGGTGTATCTTGTAACCAATGAACATTGATGTGAATTTCATATCCACTTCAGCAATGTCATCTATTAGCATTGCTCTTCTATCCCAATGTGCACTTGTTGCCTCAGTAACTTTTTCATTCTTCAAGGATTTTAAGACTGGAAGTCTGTCGGTGGAATTTAGACCCGTTACTACACATATAGGCTCCTTTGTGATTTTGAAAGGTACATCTATCCACATGAACTCATCATGAACATGACTCAAAATGTATCTTACCCATTCATTTTCCTCAAATACGGGAAATATCGCAAACTACGCAAACTTCTTCTCTTCTAGGGTTTGAAATTCTAGTTTTACAATAAAATCTTGTCCAACTATATGATGGGAGTACAAATTTATTATATGAGAGGTGCCTAACTCTTCAATGTTCGCATGAATATATGCCCTAATATCCTTAGTATGCAGAACACCTACGACACAGATGAAAACGCACCTAAGGGTTTGGTTTCCACAAACTTATATGGATGCCATTTAAATTTAGGACACAGTTTTTCCTTGACTTCAACTACTAAAGGAGTGTACATGATTGCAAATTCAGAAGTTCATAGACTTTTCAAGAATTACCTTTTCGTTGGATTGAGGTTCGAATACAAATTCTTCTTCACACCTCTGAATCTTTCCACAATTCAGCAAAGTTCATTCCAAGGCTCCTTCAAACTTCTTTTCTCTACAATGCAAAGTTACAAATGAAAGATAAAAGTGGCCTTTTATCACTAACACAACTAACCCTTTTTGTCGCAATAAATGCCTTAGCCCTAGTTCATCCGATTACTTTGTTTCAAGCACAGAGATAGATAAGCCTTATGTGAATCCTCTATACTACATAGTACCTTCTCAAATTAGTTTAACAACATCTGAAAAGCATTGATCCACCTACTGGACAGGTCCACATTCTAGTATCATTTTCCTTCGAGGGGTGAAAGGATTTTTCTGATAGCTCCCCTTAGGACAAAATCCTAAAACTAATTCCTAGAGGAATTACCAGAAGCAAATTCTGGTGCAAGGATATTTTCTTTAGCAGAGGGTTTCTTCTTCACCCATTTCTTCTACATTTTCCTCTTGATCACATCTGTAGTGACTTTCCCTTTTCCTTTGACATCTTGTTGTGTATTTTATCTTTCCGGACCTCTTTTGTTCCAATAGAATCTAGCAAAATGCCCAAATTTTTTGCAGTTGTAGCACACAAAATTTCTTTGGTCAGACCAATTGTTCCACTAATTTTTCCTTGATCTGCATTGGTTAGCAATATTCCCAAGTATATTGCATGCATAGCATCTGACATCTCTTCTAAGGTTGTTCATCACAAATCTACATTTGTTTGATTTATGACCATACTTATAGCAATTAAAGCACTGACCTGAGAATGATGGTCTTACTTGTATTCATCCTGCTCCTACACTGAGAAGCCATATGACAATTTTTTTTGCAAGAAAAACAATAACCATTGAATCTTTGAGCATTTGGTTGTCTTACCAAATTTATTTTGGCTCCATTCATCTGATTTCCTTGTCTGAATCTTCCTTGTCCAAAATTCCTTTGTCTAGAGTTCCTTTGCCCAAATCTAAAACTTTCTCCTTCTTCATATCCAAGACCTCTCCTATCACCATCTATCCTCTGACCTTTAATCAGTTCATGAATTTTGGCTAAAATGGCTTTGAATTTCTCCTTGTACTCATTTGCAGCATTAAGTTCATCTCTGAGATCATCAAGTTATTTTTCAAGGACTTCCTCATTGTTCTTAGACTATACCAATTCATTCTCCAATCATCTGCATTGTTCAATTTTTTCATTCAAATATTGAGCAAGTTTTTCTTCATTCTTCTTTTCTATCTTTAAATTCTTGGTCATTTTTCATCATGATGGACTCCATCTCATTCTTTAGGGTTGCATTTTCTTTGGATTTTTTCACATTCTTCTATTTTATCTTTTAAGGCATGATTGAGTTGTTCATCTTCCATGCTTTTGTTCTTCTACTTGAGTTGATCACATAATTCCTTTCTTTTCTCTCTTGATTCATTGACCTTGTCTTTCAATGATTGGATGAATTTTTTTACATTCTCAATCTTTTCTTGTAGTTCCCGGTTCTCATATTTTGACTGGTCAAGATCATCCAGGGCCACCATAAGTTGTTGTTAAAGACTGCTTGTATCCATTGAAAACACTTTCGAAGATCTCCCCAAGTTAGAATTCTTTCGAGGAACTAGCTTTAATACCAATTATTTGGAAATAAGCAACAGGAGGGAGGAATTGATCGATGTTCTACAAAAAAATAACTATTATTACGAACTTTTAATCCACTTAGAAATTCAACTAATAGTAATATGTAGAAACAAAATCAAACAACCACAACACCATAACACAAGGATTTTTGCCGGAAACCTGTTAGGAAAAACTACAGTGGATGGCCAATCTACAATATGATATGAGTATACTCAAAAGAAGATTACAATGTGGGAATGCACTTGCATTCAAGCGCACTTCCTACAACTCACTGCATACAAAGATTTGGATTAGATCCAAGAGAATGAACTAAAGAAATAGCATCTAAAAATTATTGATTATAGTTTTGGTTAGGCTCAGATGTCAATCTTCTATCCTTCTGACTGATACTGATCTTCTGCTTTGCTCTACTCTGACTTTCTTCACAAAATCTTTATGCACAAGTGAAATTGTGCATAACATCGATCCTAACACACTTTTGGCATTCACAATACACATCAACACACCACACATATCTATCAAAATGATATAATCAATCATCTATATATATCCGCGACTAAGGATTTAATCGCTACAAGTCAGCTTGAACAAAACTTAGAAATATTTGCAACTTGTCAGCTCAAATCATAAGTAAAACTCAATGCATATCCACAACCGTCACCTACACCTTAGCTTGGACCAAAAACATAATGAGCAAACACAAAAATATTTGAACAAACATTCCTTGAGTATCTACAACATATTTTATCAACTAAGTCAACCCCAAAATACTGATAAACAGAGAAATAACAACCAGATCTCCAAACTTGCACAAGACTTGGTACTAGGTACTAAGATTTATGAATAACACAAGAAATATACTAATGAGCCTTGCATGAGATCCACAACACAAAGTAACAACTGGAAATCTATACGTGTATCATTGAACACCAATCTATCAGATGCTCTGTTCTTTCTGACTGACTTCACTTTGACGATTGGTAAGAGAAAATGATGTCATGTAGATCCAATTATTGACTAGGGTTTCCATCAATGACAAAACCAAATCATATACAAATGTCTCTTGCCAACAAAATATCAGCCTAAGATTCCTACTTTTGAGTTGCATAGTCAATAAAACCTTTAGGATCAAATCCTTTCCTTGGTGCATCCTTCTTCATATTGGGGTGTGACAGATTTATCTAAAAATAAAATCATATCTTTCTTTTTGAAACCAGTGGGAAGTCTCCAAAATGAAATGTACTAGGCATGAATGACTATTTTTCATATGCACTCAAGTTCATAACATTGGAATAGTCCATTTTCCTAACAATCTCTAGATATGCAATCCTATCTGGCATAGTTTTTGGTAATAGGAAAGGTGTGTCTTCAAAACCATAAACTTTGATCATGGTGGAATCAATATAACAATACCAGTCACCCCAATTATGACCTACAGTTGGTGGTCCATTGAAATCATTGGGCCTTAAGAATCTTTTGATTTCATCAATCAATGAATAATCACAAGGATGATCATAAAACCTATACAATGTCTTGAAAAAGTACTCTTCAAAGTAAACATAACTAGAATTGATAAACCTATTGTCCCAAATGGAAGTCCACAATTGCACTGGTAATGGTTGATCCTCTTTATCCAACTGTGTAATTCTCAATTCCTCTGGCCACATTCCTAACTCTTGTCCATAGTATAATATCATGTGCATGAGAAGGGAATAGTGTTTAAAGTGCATTGTGGGAGATTCATTCTTGATGGCCATTAGCTCTGAGTCTATCCCTCTGGAAATGTGTGAAGCATAATCAAAAGGTCTTGCATTGTGGCATTGTATTTCTGCAGCAATCACCATTGGCCCTATAGACATGAATTCAGAGGCCTTTGTTCCCATTATTTGGCTTACCAAGAAGTAAGTATGTTTTAGATAGGACTCGAACAAATCAACATGAAAGGGAGGCCCATCACTATCTTCAAGTGGAACTAGGTCTCCATCTTTCCTAGGCCTATGTAACGGTAACCTCCATCCTTTGTAAGTAGTATCGATTCTCTAGTACTCATTTTCCAAATCCTCATGCACTATGAGCTCATCACATGAATCATCTAGGTTGAAAACTTCAGCAAGTACAGTTTTAGATATATGTATGTTAGGTTCTCCTTGTAGGTTGCATATGGTTTTAAGGTCTGGGTTGCAATGTTTGGACAAAAATTTTATGAGCTCTACATTCACAAAGACATTGGGAACAACCAACTTTCCCAAATTAAAATTCCAAGGGTTGCAGACTAGTTCAAATCTATTTCTCCAACAGTAATGAAACATGAACAATTCATATCGCCTAGTGGGAGTCCACACATCACCTATATGTTTGCATTTGTCTTCTAGTCTTTCTACATCATCCCTTAATTGTGCATACCTTCTAGCTTTTGGCCCTAAACTAGGAAATTGATCAATGAGGTCTTGGTTTTGTTTTTGTCCTTTTGTTTTCAATTCTAGGACCATTTCAATTTTTTGTTTCTTACTTTTGGACTGGCTAATTTCACCTTGTTGCTTCCTACTTTTTGTTTTTATAGAACTTGAACCTTCCATTCTGATTCTTTACAAGGTGGCAAAATTGAATTGTAATTTATCAATTGTAGGGAAACTTTGTATGCTTACTTGTATGTCTCTGGGCATACTGAATTCCTTGATTCCCGCTCGACCTCCTGTCCTTCTCGTTGCAAATTCTAAAAATTCTTTTGGTTCAATCTCTTTTCAATCAGGAAATATTCACATAAGGTTCATTCGTGTAGCAATTAATTTCCGCCACTGGAAATGAATACAACAAGTTTTTCGAATTTTGAAATGTCAGAGCGATATAAGAAGATTGCATTGGTGAAACCCTTCTATTCTCAGGCCGATTTATGTGCTTTATTTGGCACCACCTTAGTTTTATACATTCATAATTGATCACCAAGACATACCTAAATGTCCCTTCGATGTGAAGTGTCCCTTTGATTCTCATATTTAGTCGGAAAGACCACCTAATAATTTACCGATATTGTACAACTGCCCTTTCTCTTGCTTTTCAACTTCTATTACTTCGGGGAAAAAATTATGAAGTTTTCTAGATGTCAAGGTGGCCTGGACCATTAAAAATCCTTTTACTCATCGCTCGGTGTCTTTCTGATAGATAGTGGTCATTCTATGTTACCATCGGGTTGACATGTACTATCGCTAAGAGAACAAAATGCCTTTTCGATGTACTTGGTCTCCCCGATGTATTTCCTCTATCTTCATTCATTTGGATAAGTTGGTGAGACTTTCCCTAAAAACCTCTTTCATCAGCGTAACCCATATGGTTGATGAGATCCGAGGGACTTACTCTGATTGTACATGTCTACCCGATACAGTTGTTCTTCTGTTTTTTCGGTGAGAGTGTATATGCTTCTTCCTGATGAGGCTTCCATCGATGTGATGCATGAACTCGGTATGATTTGAAAACTTCGCTCCGATCACCTTGATTTCGCCGATAAGTCTTTATCAGTGAAACATTGGTCATTGTCTTCCCAATTATGCACACATGTTATCTTCAGGGTCTTTCATCACTGTAACTTGATTCATGTCTTCCTGATATGCAGAAAATGTTCAAATGAAGGGTTACGACTTGTTGATTGGAAAGACATTCACATGATCTTCCCAATAAGGACCAATTGCTCTCAAAGATTTTTCTCAACTATGATCAGAGAGATGTTAATATATCAAAGGCCATATTAATGGGATCATTAGTTAACATGGGTTGTAAAATGGATCTTGTCACACAAATTTCAACAATTTGTATTGATCATGAAATTAAGGTGTGGAGAATTTCTATGATACATGGGAGATAGGTGCGTGGTGGCTAGTGAAAAATGTGAGATTTTTCCAGTTCTAACACCTAGCTCTACTAGTTTGTTGGAATTTGGTGTTAGTTTTAGAACCTTCATTGCTCTGACATAGTTAGCAGAAATTTTTTGCTAATGGCTATGTGGTAGCTTGTGATTGCATCGCCACCATCCTTCATATCATAGTTTGTGTTCAACACGACCATGCTTAATTTTCAATTTTTGATGAAGATGATCATTTACTATGATCAAATGGAGGAAATTAGATGATCATGGTTTGTATCACATTTTGAAGTTTACTTTAGTATATGTTTGTGTGAAGTGTGATAAATGATTGAGACCATGTGAAGGGAAATCTAATGGTCATTGGGTCATTTTCCCATCACTATTGTGAAGTAGATGAAAGGAAGTCCCTGGATGATATGTGATGGAGTTATTCAATGGTGAAAGATCAAGTATGTAGATCTAATGACTATAGCATATTACTCTTCACATGTGATTTATATATTCACTAAGCGAGAATTTATTGTGAGGGAAATATAAGCAAGGACTAAGATCAAATGATGGGAAATCCAATGGTCATAGCATCCATGCTTCACATCATTTTGTGAAATAGAACAAAGGAAGGATACCACGATATTCAATGAATGAGAAATAATGGAAGATGAAATCAATGATTACAGGTGGCAAGCTAGGATTGCATCACAAGTAATGTTCACATCGTGGTTATGCTCCTTCAAGTCATAAATCCTTTAATGATAGACTAAATGGTTTCAATGGAGATAGTTGGTAGGACCTCTCAAAAATGATGAGTAGAGATGGATTAGAGTTCACACGTAATAGGTGGTGTGAATTACAAGTACATCGTGTGGTCCTTTGCATTGTCATCAACCTCTCTTTCTCATAAATGGGGGTTGTGATAGGAAAAGAGGTGTGACCCAGGAGTTTAAGTGAGATCATAGGTGAAGATCATATGGATATTTTGTACCTCTTCACATCATGTATATGAAGAATGAAGTATTTTTCAAAGACACAATATGCTTTAAAGATGTGATGGGTTATATGAAAGCAGTGGTTATAAACAAAAAAATAAAAAACAACAATGCACGTTTAAAAGGAGATAATATAATGGATTTGTTTTAAAGGTGTCAAGATGAAAGGAGGTCTTTCAATTTAAGGCACGAGGACTATAGATCAACAGTCTAAATTTAAAGGTGAAGATCTTCAATGAATAGGTCAACGTGAACAAGGGTTTGGACTAGTAACTGATATAGTGAACAAAATTAATTGGTTCAACTGCACTAGTGACCAATGTAAATGAAGATTTGATTTGGAAATCAGTGGTACAAACTACAAAAGTGATTGAGATCAGAATCAGATCCGCAATTAGGGGAATGCATTAAATACATATCAGGGTTAGGGAAATGCAGGTTGTCATGTTTAGTAAAATCCAATGAATCAAATTTTGATTTAGATGGCGAGTGGCTCAATGAACATATAGCTTCTTGAAGAAGATAGTGGGAAAACACTGACAAGATGATCTATATAGTGGTATGAAGCTCAAGGTAGTAATTGCAGTTGATAGAATTATGATGCGAAGAAAATTAAAATTTTCAAAGTGTTGAGGAGTGCATGTGGTAGATATGTTGGGCAAGAGAAGTGGGATATAGAGAATCCATATGTTGAGATAGAGTGAAACCCAAT
>VDFB02043563.1:0-24789 GCA_007258455.2 Sequoia sempervirens | reverse complement strand
GAATTTTTTGTTGCCTCCCATTTTGTAGTTGGACTAGGTAAACCAATTTTTAGTGTGACTAGCAAATTTATCATGAATAGGATTAGCCAGATGATAAGTAGGAAATTTATCTAAAGGGGCTCTATAATTAATGGTTCATAAGGCACAACATTTCCTGAAGGTTTTGCAAATGGGGTTGCAAGCTAAGTGGGCTTAAACTTAGGGAAAAACTTCGTGGTTAAGCACACTTGAGTTGGAGTAGTACTGGGATGGGTGACCTCCTACGAAGGCCTAGTGCTTCACCTCTGTGAGCATCACCTAGATGCAATGATTGCTAAGTGAACCATTCATTATCATAAGAGATGGGTTCTTGTGAACCATTGCTCATGAAACATGGGTCAATGAGTTTGACTTGTAAAACTACACGGTTGAATCCTGATAGCAATATCAGAGGATTAGCCACACCCAATGAATTTCAACGAAACAACCAACTATCAAATTCATCCTTGCTGAGATTCAAAGATTTGACAGTTTAGACTAGTTGCAAGCTTGAAGATGTTAGACCATGTTAAACTCACCACCTAAGATCCAATCCACATTAGGTGAGTTATTGGCCATTCAGTCCCAAAGTTGAATTCGTTCTTCACTAAAATTGGAAGCATAAATAGAACAAAATCCAATGGTCCATCAATAACGGCAAGGACCTAAACACAACTATGAGAAAGGTTTTCGCCCTTATCAATAACAGACTTTGAAACCAATAGCGAAACCCCCAATAACAACTCCACTTTTGCCATCGACATGAGATGTATGAAAGAAATAGCATCTCTCCAAACATTACATAAAGATGCCTCAAGTTTAATGTCATTGAATTTAACTTCTCGAAAGAATAACACAGCAGGCTTCCATTTCCTGTAACACCACTTTGCATTATCATGATTTCTGTCTTATGACATGTCTTAGGTTCTTTTCTCACACAATTAGACACCAATAAGCATTTTGACATGTTTAAATCCTAAAAATTGACTAAGCCTAAACATAAACCTCCTGCGTCGAAATTTGTTGTGGCTCCCAATGGCTCCAATGTAGATTTCTTTTGTTTTTAGACTCTGCTTTGGACACAAATTTGCCTACTGTTGCAGTTTTTGTTTCAGATGCGGGTTTGCCCACTGTTGGGTTTTCTTCTCCAGCTCCCTGCACACCTTTGGGTGTGGCCAATGTCCCTTCTCCCTGTGGTGCTCAGGAGCTCGGTAGGGTTTCTTCTGTCGCACAGCTCTTGGTCGATGGCGGCGCTGGTTTGGAGCACGAGGCTCCTATTTGGGGGAAGATGGGTTGATTAAATCTTGGGCTAATGCTGTCAGGGGATCTGAGGCCTCCCCTTCTGCTATGTCTTCAGACGTTTGGTAAGGAGATTTTGCATAATATCCCTGATTATTATTTACAGTGCTGGTTCTAATGTTGTGCACTAGCTTATGGGAAAATTTATGAGAAATAGGTTTAATATAGATGTCTTCAGGAGTTGGGCATTATGGAAATAGAACTATGGGGGTCATTTGGAAATTGCTGTTATGTGGAATACTTTTATTCCTGGTTTTTGTTTTCAGATTAGGAAGATTGTGATAAAAGTCTTTTGAATGGTCCATGGTTGTTTCATCCTTTTGGACTGTCTTTAGGATGAGCAAATCTTGTTGGACATTGCATACTTTTTGGTCAATTTTTGACGATGGAAGCAATCATCAATTTAAGGAAACATTTGTTGTTCGCTAGATTATGGGGTTTTGTGGAGGTGGACAAGGTTTTTGGTTTTTTTTTTTGCAATCACTTTATCTTCCAAGTTTGTTAATTAGGTGTAATTAATTAATTTCGAAAAGTCTTTTATGGTCTATTATAGTTATCTTAGGGTGGGTCATGCATCGAATACTATCTAGTAGAAAAAAGATATACATTTCTTCCCCTTAGCATTGAGGAATGCATGACACCTTCAAGAGCACTACCAAAGTCAAATGGTAGGGAGAAGGAAGTTGATGGAAGAAGGGATTTAATGAAGATCCACATGGTCTTCAACCTAGATTCGTGAAGATCACCTAAGGATTTTCAAGTGATGGGATCAAGAGTGAAGGACAATCCATTGCTCCTTCTTGATTCATGAGTAACTACTATTTTAGGGAGTACAACTAGGAAGGACTGCTTTAAGGCTTTGTTGGAGGGGGAAGTTCAATGCTCCTTGTAATGTTTTGAGTTTAAGCCGCCTTGATATGGTTATTCCTTTTGGTCCTTAGGCTATATGCTCTTTGTTTGTTGTGTTCAACCTCATGGGCTATGGTGTTGATTGTTTAATATTTTATTGTATTCTTTTTATTGCTTCCTTTTGATTGTTGAGCTTCATTGTTCTTATCTTCTAGCATTGTAAATAATGGTTAGGGCCCTTTCAAAAATCCTACTTTTACCTTTATAAAAAATCATAACTAGGTCCCCTAGACATATATTCTTCAAGTTATTGTAAGATCCAACCCTTTGTGACTTGGTGATGCTACCTTTGGACGCCCTATTCTACCTAGTTTAGATTTTGATCCATAGTTTTATATTTTGAAATACTCATGGAATGTTGTGATATTATGCTACTTATAGATATGTTAATTGATAAGTTGTATGCCTTTGAATATTGCGGTTGCATGTGTTGACATCACAACCTTGTAGCATAACATTGCTAGGAAGAATACTTATTACACCATGACTGGATGGGATTGATTATAAATGAGTAATTGTTACTAATATGGTTTCTGAAGTAGCTATCTTCTCCTAGAATTACATCATGGATGTTTCTATTTTGTTTGATAAATATGTGGGTTTAGGATAAAGTTGAGCTTGATAATTCAATTATCACAAGGTTATATTGTGCTAACTAATTTTATGGAGATATGCACGTTGATTCCTTTGTGTTATACTAACACATGGATTTTAATCATATTTGGGATGCTTGCTTTACATGCTATTTTTTGATAAGTGAATTAGTATTTGCTAATTCACCAATAGCCATTAAGGTAAAGACCCATCTTGAAGATGGTGAGGCTACCTTGTTGAAAGCCAAAACTAAGAACTATGTTAAGACTGCACAATAACTTTGCATTTTGGATTTTAAGGGTTTTATAAAGCTTATATATCAAATACTTGGAAATAACAAAGTGAGTATAGAATTGATTAAATAAAATGTCAAGTTTAGAGTTTAATCTATCTAATATCATGAATATTTCAGAATTTATGAAATGAGATTAATGACTAGATTTGTGGTTTGTAAAAAAGCTTCAAGGAAAACAAATAATTGCACACAAAATATGAAATGCAATAAAAAGTACTATTTTGACACAAAACCAAAGTCATTTATTTATCTTCCCAAAATGTAAAAGCTCAAAGTCTTTTCTTCTATACAATATTTACAAAAATGACAAAAAGTCCTTTACAATGATATTTCCCCCAAATATATAGACACAATTTCATAACCATAAGGTAGTTAGGAAGAATATAAAAATTACTAAAATTTCATGACTTTATAAGTGCTTTTAAGTCATTATAAAATATTAGTATCAAAGACTTTACAAAGTTACTAATATATTAAAATATTACTTTTCACTCAAAATTTGACATCCATATGGTTGCCAACGTATTCTATTCGAAGTTCACTCCTTGATTTATCTTTTTCTGTTCAATGAATTTGTTGTTTATATTCAGTGAATGCATTTAATGTTTGACATCCATATGGTTGTCAACATATTCTATTCAAGGTTGACTCCTTGATTTACCTTCTTCAATCATGATTGTATTGTCTTTTGCTATTCAATGGATTTATTGTTTATATTTAGTGAATGCATTGAATGTTTCTTTGATTGCATTCTAATTTGCATCTTCAACATAGCTGAAGTAGAAATTATAAGAAAAATGTATATTTGAAATTTGTTGAGCAACTTTATGTTTCATGCCAAATTATTTATCAAAATCATTAAATTATTTCATTCTTAGTAGTTTTTTAAGGTAAGAAGGATCAAATCCAAATGTCTTGGTCAACTCTTGCTTGATAGCTTCTACCAAATATATATATATATATATATATATATATTTATCACTTGTGGAGTTGGACTTCTTTGTAAAATTGACCTAATATATTTTCATTGAAGTTGCAAACATCCATTAACAATTATGTGCTTGAATTGAATGAGCTTCATTAGGCTTCTTTATTCCCTCCTACAAAACATTTTTTAATTTTGATGCCTCTTGCCACTCTATGAATACAAAATGATCTTCTTTATTGAAAATACCTTAATTCACAAGAGTTCCAAAATCAATTATTATCATCTCTCGGATTCAAGGAAAGATATGTCGATGAATTTGTAATTATTCCTCAAAGCTTTTTTATTAGTTTGTCTAATATATATTTTCTCTAACTCTATCATGTAGAGCCATTACATCATCAATAAACTTTGACCCCTACAATAACAAGTCATACATCTATTATTTTGTTGCTTTAGTGATGCATTTCAAATCTTCATTAGTAGATAAATCTTTATTAGATAGGGATATAGGTAGAGTAATTCATATTGATGAAGACTAAAATGGCCCAACCATATATTTATGTATGTAGTTAGTGGTTCAACCTATTCCTTTAGTTGTGTTTCAGTCTTTTAACTTCATTACCCATTTTAGAGATGATAGCTTTAATAACTAAATGCATATTTTCCTTTTTATCCCCCCCTTATCTTCTTGCTCAAATCAACTCTTGAATTTGGTAATTTGGTAATTTGAAACTTATATGCCTCTTTCATTTTTGTCAACATCAAGAGTGAAAATCTCTATGAATCTTTACCTTTGTGCATCTATAAACATAGAAGAAATAATCTTGGCTTTCTTTAATTGGGATGGTTTGGGGAGATTGACTTCCAAGGATAGGATTTTCAATAATAAATGTTCTTTTTGAGGTGATCTTAGGGAAGAATTAATCTCCAACATAGGAGAAGATTTATATGGTGGAATGAAGGGAGTTTGATCTTGGTTTAGATTTTGAATAGGTGGATGAGGAGGAAAATGAGGAGAAGAAGGGATAGTATTTTCAAATAATGTTTTCTCTACATTCTTATTTGATTGCTTTCCAACCTTGACAATTAAATTTGGTTACTTCTTCCTTTGAAGTGGCTCTTCTTTTATGAATTTCTATTGTTTAGGATTCAATGCATTTAATATAAAAGGAGGTTCTTGAATAGACAATTCTTCCTCAATTGGAGTTTCTTTTTTCTACTTTGAAGGAGGCTCGACAACTCTATCTTTCTTTGGCACCTCCTTTTACTAAAACTAGGATCCAAGTGATCTTATTACTCAATCATGTCAAGATTCTATAAATAACTTCTTTACTTCTAGCTTGCATGGAGTCTCCCTCCTCTATATACCAATTCATCATGGGAAAGGGTAAATTAAAAACCCCTCTTTTATTGTAAATATGACCCAAAACATCTCCATCATCAAAAATATTTTAGGTATGGTATTAATTCCAAATGCTTTTATATAGAAGATAATGAGTGTTGAATATTTTCTCTTCTTGACTTCATGCTCATAGTTAGCCCAATAGTCTTCCAAACTAGGTTAGTGTTTGTGTGGTACCCTTGTAGATTTCTCCATTTGCCCTTTGGGATTAAACTCTACTCTTCTATCATAGAGATATGGGCACACTTTTGATATATAGTTTCAAAATTCTTTGCACGAAGTAGAGAGGTACAAGAGTATGGGCTAATAGTAATGTGAAACTAAACATCCAGTTTGTGTTTGTTTGACAATATTTTTTAAACTTCACTAAGTTGTTAACAAAGTTCTAGCAACACTAACTTATCATTCACATACTTAGGAAACATAGAGGGTGAACTTTAGAAATCTCCTACTCTAATATTTGTAAATGATGATAATTTAATTAAGTAATTGCCCTATTCAACAATGATTGTTGTAGCTTCAAGAGATAGGAGTTTATTTAGATAATTTTCTGTTAGCTTGATTAAGTAAAATACATAAGCATCATTAACCCTTTAGAAATGTTTATGACTTTCTATGAGTTCTAATTATGGATAATGCTCATATACCTTCTTTTGTCCAAGGGCTATTACTCCATCCCTAATCAATCCTAGAAACATGACCCTTCTCACCATTAACTACATCAAATAAGAATTCATGTAATAATAATTGTAACCTAAACTTTAGATAGTTGTTTATACATCTTGTCACTAATCAAAGCTCCTTAATCAATCTTGACTAAATATTTTCTAAAATAGTAGAAATGAATTTGAACATCCATGGTTGAATTTTTGTGACACTTTTGTTGCTTAGAATTCTATTCATTATAGTCATTAGATCATTTATTTATGTCTAAAAGTCACTTCTATAGATTATCTTAGGTAACCTTGAAATAGAGACTCTTGGATTTGTCAACCATATAATGACCCAAGACTTTACCTAAGACATTAATGAACAAGAGTTAAATGATTTTTTTTGTGATGTAAATGTGACACCTTTCATGCCACATTATACTCATACAAGCACATGACACAACATGTGAAAAGATACTTGGCACTCACCCCAATGTACTATGTAGGGTGACACAAGTGAAGACTTCTAATTTATGGCCTAAAACATCATGACTGACTCAAGCTACAAGATCCAAGAAGACAAAGACTATTTTACCCTAGCTCATACTTCAAAGATGGACCTGCACAAATTTGGACTTAAATTATGATTTGCAAGTTCTCCAAACAAGCTTGGGTTTCGTCCTCCTAACTATGAATTACAACTTGCAAATCTTATTTGGACCTTGGGGTTAATATTGTAGGACCTTAGGCTTCAAATTGATTGGCTACCTACATTTGTACAAACCGTGATCCATTTACCAAATGTCAAAATGCTAAGAGCTAGAGACTCTTACATTTGGGCTTTGGACTTCATATTTTGAGCAAAACACTAAGCCTTACAAGGTTGCAACCTCAAATAGCCAACAACTAATCCCTTTGGACTTTGGAGTTAGAGCAACACCAAACACCTCAACTTCAAGGTTTGAGAGACATCACACAACCAATAAAACACTATTCCCTCTACCAAACACTAAATTATGAGCTTAGAGGATACATCAATTTAGACTTTGGAGTTTGATCCCCCCTTAGCATATTAGACTTTAGATTTCAGCTTGTAACTCATAACTTCAAAAATGACAAATAATCCCAAATTCCAATTGGATGACCATTTGGACCTTAAGTTTTGAACTTTAACTTGCATTTTAGATTTTTGGATTTAAAATGTGCCTATCAAACATGCAAAACCTAAGATAAATCTAAATTCCTAAATCCCTACAATTCAAACTTTAAGGTTCAATGAGCAATTTACAATTGTACAAAACAATTGCAAGGCAAGGACATCAAGCATTAACCTCTTGATCAACAAGACAAATCTCCCTCAATTTATGTGTTGTGTAGAAATAATTAAAGCCAAGCAATAAGGCACACATTGGCCCCACATTGGCTAAGAATAGAGTTCTAAATTTCCCTATAAAGTAAACTAAGCCATATGACAAAACTCCCCTTTCTTAAGAAGTCAAACATGAAAATGACAAGGTTTACAAGGGAGCGACCAATATAGATAATAGAACAATACAAAGCATCATAGTAGCTACAATAAATCTTATAAAGAGCTTGGGTATAAATCCCTAATAATTCCATGACAAGACTAGGTCCAATAGATTAAAAAAACTTATAAATTATATTTCTAAGTTAATAATGATAATAAACTCATTTCGAATAGCCATAGGCATTTTGAATTTAGGGTTAGATACACCATAATAAGCATTTGAGTTGCATCACCTCCAAGGGTGAAAAATATTATAGAACATCACTATCCATTAACAACATATATATTTTACAAATAAGTACATCAAAATCCAAGAATTGAAACCTTTTCTAGGAAAGCATGAAATGACCATGATACCATCATGAGAGATAATGGAGTCCATGCACACTCTCCAAGTTGCTCTGAGTAATTCACAAGTTTTTGATGTGGGTTTAATGCCACCCACCCATGTGGAATCCTTAGGAGCACCCTTTTGGATTGGGATACAATTGAATTGTGTAGTAAAAAACACTCAACCCAAACATGTAGTTTGACAAGAAAAACATATTCACAACTTAAGCATAGCTCAACATAGGCTTCTCAAGCAAGCATACATGAAGAGTAAGAAACAACCATTTAATGCATACACATGAAAAATACATAATCACATTGTTACATGAAGTAAACATACATGAGAGAACCATCCAATACCATCAAGCATGCACTTGAAACTTTGTACAATGAAAAAGATACATCCATACACAAGATTGTGAAGAACACTTAATTAAAATATGGAAGAAGTCACAAGCATTCATTGGACCTGCAATACGTATAGAAAGGAAGAGAGGGATATTCTACATACTAGCAATAAAGTGTCATTTGGGTGTTAACCACACCAATGTTGAGGAGTATCCCCACATCCTATGGAGGTCATTGATGACTCTAATATCGATAGGGAAAGATCCATAGTCTTAGAAATGTTATAGTGTCTTGCCTATCCTTTGTGGCCCTTTCCATGTATCTCATGGGCATATATAAGTATCTCACATATTATCTTTCATTAATGTGTAATGTGTATCTCCCCATTCATTTTAGTTATACCTTATCTTAACCTCTATTCACCTTATCCTCACTTAACACAAGAGCATATGGATATGAGATTCCACTCCATTTTAGCCTAGGAACCTCACCTCTTATGGCTTCACAATAAAGCACATAATGCGTAATGGGAAGAATAGAGTCAATCAAGGCATACACATACAACCACTTTATTTCCCTACCCATTTCCATGCTAATCCACATTGTCATACAATATATTATGTTCATGAGGAAAATCATTCATTTTCATAATCAAGCATACATACGCTCCCTTTCGCAACCCCAAGTTTCTATTGAAATTTTGTCAAATTTTTAAACATACAATTTCAAAAATACAAACATACATTGTTGAAGCCAAGGGCATGGAAAACACTCTTTTCCAAACGCATAATTTGGGGAAAATTTTCCATGGTTTCAATATAAAAATGCAAGTTCCCAAATAAATAATATGAAGGTTGTTGAAATTATTTCCATCAATTCATTAATCCACTCCAAACAATCATCTCTACAAAAATAATGCCAATGCATCCACTTAAGATGGGCATGGAAAAATAAATATAAAAATGCAAGTTCCCAAATAAATAATATGAAGGTTGTTGAAATTATTTCCATCAATTCATTAATCCACTCCAAACAATCATCTCTACAAAAATAGTGCCAATGCATCCACTTAAGATGGGCATGGAAAAATAATGTAAGAATACCCATAACAAAACCAAGCTAGTCTCTTACCTATAAATCATTCCTTACATTGATATGAGTATTTCTTACATTACTTTTGAATTTTTAAATAATAATGGAATAGAGAGTTGAGAGGCCAAATTTCTCTTCCTTTCACACCACACACCATCCAACTCCAATTCCCAAGTAACCAACCACTCCAAATGCCCAAGGATGTAAGAGAAGAGAGGACCCATGGATTCAAAACAATAGCCAAAAAATTCTCACCCCAACAACCCTCTCTCCTTATTTTTCAATGACCTCATTAGGATCTTTTCTCTTATTTTTTTTGAAAAATTACTTTTCAAAAACTACCTTTTTTCTTTATTTTTAAAATAATAATGATAATATTTTTTTATAATGAGAATCAATTCTACTATCTTTTTACAAACACATGATCTTTTGATTAAATAATTCAATGTTGACACAAGGAGACATTCACCATTTTTATGAAAATAAATAATACAATTTTTTAATACAACATAGATTTCATTAAATCACATGAAATTAACTTTTTTTGTAAAAACACATAAAAATTATCACTAAATCAGTTAATAACACATAATAAATTTTAGAAAATCATTAAATAAATTTCATCATCGAAGTTAGAAAAAATATAAAAAATAATTAAAGAACATAAATCATATGAATTATGCAATACACATACATAATTACATTTTTGCACACAACTCAAGAATATGTAATCAACCAAATCAAATTTAGGCTCATAGGGGCACATAGTCTCATCTTATAGCTCAAATTTGGGTGAGACAAGAATGGTAGAACACAACACACTTATTGAAGAAAATTATCTCCAATTAATTATCATTGGGGATGATTTGTGCATGAACACTCAAGGAAATTGTCAAGCATAACTATCCAATATAAAATAACTAATCATAATATAAATATCCACCAACAAGATTATATCAAGTCATTGGATGTGAAGCAATAATCACAATGTTGAACTCACTAAGTAGAATTAAAATCACATATCATCACAAGGACAATGATACTAATGCATGGTTAACTCCAACTTATGAAATCCACACATATAAATCCATATACAAAATCCATACACCTTAATGAAAATTAGTATGAGATTATAGGAAAGTATGATATAATCTCAAAATTCGAAATGAGGCTAGCATAAGCATATCCACATATGTGAATTGAAACATATGATCCATACACATCAATGAAAATACAAAAAAGGATCATCAATTAGTATAACATAATATTACCAATAAAACATAAAATGAGTAACAACAAGAAGCACATACACCTAGGCACTACATCCTCCTCCCCTAAAATTAGGCTTACTCCTATAAGCCTGTAAAAGGGTGAGAATAAAGAGGTCACAATTGTTAAGCGTCTTTCCAAATAGTAATAGACTCATCAAGACAATCCTACTAGACTCTTACTTGGTCTAGATCTTGCCCTAAAGGCTCAACCTCCAATTTTGTAGGATACAAATGGGCTCTAAAGAAAGTTGACCACCTCCACAACTTGCAATGCATCCCAATCAAGAACATGAATGGAATCTAAAACATGCTACATAAAAATAGAAACATGAAATACATCTGAATACACAAGAGACTAGGTGGCAAGGCAAGTTGATTAACAACTAGACTAGCCCTTTCAAGGAACTCAAAAGTTTATACAAAACATGGTGCAATCTTAGAGCCTTTCCCATAATGGTTTGAGCTTTTATGTGGTCATAGTCTCAAGAAAAAACACTCAACAACCAAGAAGTGTTGATCCAATCTCTTGGCATGGACACACTTCTTCTACCTATCTTAAGTGGACTTTAAGAGTTCGTTATAATCCAAACAACTTGTTGCTCCATATATTGAAGCATATTTAGGCTAATGGAAACGAGATCCTCGATCATTTCCCAACTTAATGGAGTTTGAAAAGGATAACCATACAAGGCCTAGAATGGTGCCATACCTAGGGAACTATGCTACCCATTGTTAAATGTAAACTCAACTACATACAACTAGTTCCCCCACTTATACTACTAGTCAATAATATACATACAAAGCATATCCTCAAGAACCTAATTTACCATCTTAGTCTAACCATTTTTGTCAGGTGATAGGCTAAGCTAAATTTGAACTAAGTTCCCAACACATGTTGCAAGGAATTCATCAATGGAGATGTGAACATAGGGTTATGATATGAGACGATCCCATGAGGTGTCCTATGCAATCAAACAACATTCTCCATGAAGACAAATTCCACTAACATAGAAATATAATATTATCTCATGGACCGTGAGAAGTTGACCATAATGGTAGTTTGTCCACTTTCATCATAGAGGCATCATGATAGTGGGAAGAAATGTCTAAAGGAATAATAAATTTCATAGAAATCATGCCTTGTTTCCATTTAGGAATGTCTTGTGGCTATATAATTATTACGAGATGTCACTATTTCACCTTTGCCCTTTGGAATTCAAGGCACCTACCAACAAACTGAACTATGTTGTGTCACATCCCTATACAATGAAACAATTTTTAAAGATAAATATACATTTTCTTCACACTTGGATGCACTGCATAAGGTGCATGATATGTCTCTAACATCAAAAAAATGTGAATATTATTGCTAATAAGGATATGTGTGTGTGTGTGTGTGTGTGTGTGTGCGTGATTGAGGTGTTGCGATAATTCATTGACCATTAGATAGTAACTTAGAAACTTTCCTATAAGGGTCCATTGTGAATTTGTGTGTGTGTGTGTGTGTGTGTGTGATTGAGGTGTTGCGATAATTCATTGACCTTTAGATAGTAACTTAAAAACTTTCCTATAAGGGCCCATTGTGAATCACTCTCTTATTGGACTTCTTGATACCACCTATCCACCAAAATTTGTTCAAGAAAATAACACCACAAATCCATGCTCAAGGTCATAATGAAGACTTCTTTCTATCTCCTACTCAGGACATCAGTGAGAATATTTTCCTTCCCTTTAATGTAATGAACACCAAATTCATACTCACAAAGTAATTCCATTTATTGATTCTAATAATAATTCAAATTTGGTTGTGGAGATGTATTGAAGGTTATGATGATCCACATACAATTCAAATCAATGGCCTAGGAGAAAATGTCTCTAGTGCAACAAAATGTGGATGATAATTACTAATACTATAAATGGATAGGTAATTATGCCCATGGTACTTGAGCTTCGATGATTCATATGTAATCATGGTGTCCCCTTCCAAAAGGATAACTCATAAGCCATATAATGAAGCATTAACGTAAACCATAAAATTTGATGCAAGATTAGGCATGACAAGGGTTGGTGCACACTTGTTAGCCACTTCTTAAGGATCTAAAAGGAAATCTCACACTATTTTTACCACATGAAAATTTTCTCTTTCTTTGACAAGAGATAATGGAATGCACCACTCTTGAAAAATCTATGAAAAATTGATGATAATACTCCCATGAAACTATGAGCCCCAACAAAATTTATGAGCACAAGATAATCCAAAATCCCTTGAACCTTTGGGGGATACAATAAGGCAATATCTCTAGATATAACATGTCCAAAATACTTCACCTATGAATGAAAGAACCCACACTTCACTAGATTGCCATAAAACTAGTTCCCTTGAAAGAATTGTAAAACCTAGTGTAAGTGGGGTTCATGCTCCTTTGTTGCTCTTGAATAAATTAAAATATCATCAAGAATTACTAGGAAAAATCAATATAAGGTCTTAAGCACCCCATTCATAGGGCTCATGAGTATTGATGGAACATTAGTTAATCCAAATAGAACAACCATAATTTTCTAGTGTTTTTATTAAGTTTAAAACATTATCCAATGACTATCCACATCATGAATGTGAAGTTGATGGTAACTGAATTTTGGGCCAATCTTAGAGAATACATTATCTCCTTTCATTTGATCAAACAAGTCATCTATTCTCAAAAAGGGGTATTGGTTATTAATTGTGACTTTATTCAACTATGGATAGTCAACATAAAGGTGAAGAGATCCATCATTTTTATTTACAAAGGTGATTGGCACACCCCAAGGGGATATACTAGGACAAATATGACCTTTCTTAAAAATTCCTTAGGCTCATGTGAGATAGGTTTTTCTCTAGGAATAAGATCCATGCAAAAGTCCACATCTTGCTTTGATAGAAGACTAGGAATGGCATTTGGAAACACATTTTTTTTCTCCTTGAGAAGGGGTTGATAATTAAGAGAGACCTCACAAAAGTCTCTTCAAGATCATTCACACTAATGGTTAACAATTGACATCCCTTAAGCATAATCCACTTTAATCACATAAAAAATACCATGCAAAGAGATGGGTTTCTAAACCATCACTATCTCCATTTGAGTACCATGATCATTAGTACACATCACTAACTTTAGATGTCAATCAATACTTATCTAATGAGTATTGAGCTAGACCATCATAAAAAAAGTGATGTAAGATTCCAATGATATAAGTCATAAATAGATAGTGGTGGTAGAGGAACCTAGGCCTAAAGTACAACTATGAACAAATGAATTGACTACCACCTTAATACTTGTGGCCAATTCCACTTGCTAGCCACTACCTTACCTTTCTATCACTAGCCTACAACACTCAACCATAGATGGGAAAATGATGGAGTCAGAAGTCTTAAATCAAATAAGGCTAAAACATAAACACCACCAACCATACCTAAGGCCTGAACCAATCTACCTTGATGGTCATCCTAGCAGTTATCAACCATTGCAAACACCTAGTGAGATGTACCGACATATTTAACCATCTATTTTGATGTTGAGACACTTTGACTACTTATTTACAATAGTCTTTGAGTGCATTACCTAACTAATTATCATGACCATAGGAAAAACAAGTTCCCCTAACTTGTGGTTGTGGTAGCTATGGTCAACTCAACTATTGATAATTAGAAAATCTAGAAGATTTAGTTTGCCACCCTCTAATTATTGTTGGTAAACTTTTCCAAACAATTGTGTCTACTTTTCTTTATGATGGGAAGGCCTAGTAGATTGGCCATCTAGTTGACCTTGCTAAGTTTTCTATTTTGGGATGATTTTTACTATTCTTGAGCTTTAGGTGGTATTATGGAGTTCCTATAGCCCCCTTTGGTTTGGGATGAAAATCCCTAAATCTTATATCCATCCTAGAAATGCATTATTGATTAGGAATTGTTTTGGATACCATGACCTCTTACCATATTTTCCTCTACCATATTTAGCATTTCCATAGTAATTTCCAAGTTCTAAAGTTTTGTCATGCAGACTACACCTATAATGTGAGAGTTTAACTCTCTCACAAACCTATTCACCAAAATTTCTCTTCCTCAATGAAACTTGCATACTAATTTAGTTCAAATGATGGTTCTCATATTGAGCAACCATCATACCAAGCTACTTAAGTTTGTGAATTTTATGTGTGTGATGCTACTTGAAATGCTCAAAAATATATTGAGCATGTAATATTTTTAGAAACATCTTCCATGAGTTAGTGGGTGTATCCATATTTTTCTTCTACTCTTCATGTTCCTAGCAACTTGAATCATAGGCATGAAGCTAGATGATGGCTAACTGATCCTTCATGTTACTTTTATATTGTTGTATTTTAAAGCACCATTTGAGGACCAATTGTTGGAAGTTTGTTTGTCATTGAGGAGATTGTTGGAGACTTGAATTGGCAATGTGAACATGTGCATAGTGTGAAGAGATTGTTGAGTAGGGATATTGATGAAGATTGATGAGCATGCCAGTGTATGGTGTTGTCATTGATGGAAATCCATGATAGAGATGTAGAAGTGTTGGTATGGAGAAGACCAAATGGTTTTGATAATAGCCTAAGTCTCATAGTGTAGTTTCAGTGTTTAGTGAACCAATTTTGTGGTCCTCATTGCCATGTTATGAAGAATCCAATTATGTAGTTTTAAGGTTATGTTGGTGCATGTTGGAAGAGTCTAAATCCAAACTTTCATGACTTGATGTCTTCTATAGTAGAAGATATTGTTGATAAAGTATCAACTAAGTTGTGACAAAGTGTATGTTGGAATGCTTTGCATTCCACCACTGATGAATATTATGTTATGAAGATTTGTGGGAGTGTCTACAGATGTCAGAGGTGTGTACATTCCAAGTGGCAAGTGTTTTGGTGGTCCAGGTGTCAAGGTATGGATGAACAATTGGTTCATTCAAATATTCATCAGTTTTTCTATCTAGTGTCATTCTAAGTATTTTTGGGTTGTGTAGAGTTGAGTTGTGTAAGGAGTGGTATCATAGGAGTGATTATAGGTCATGCCAACCTATTTTAATGTGTTAAATGTTTTAGTTTATTTTCACAAGGTGTCTATGTTGATGTTTTGGGTCGATAGGTTATGTTGTGCACTGTACATCTAATTAGGCCAACCTAATTGATGTTTTGGATGATTGTGGTATATATATAAGGTTGATTCATTGTGCAAATGAGTGGATAGAGTGTGTAGAGTGTGCATGCGAGATTTGGTGTAGAGAAGTGCAAAGTATAGTTATGGTGAAGTATGAAGTGTGTTAAGTCAACTTTTTGAACTTTAGTGGAACTATATCTTCAACATATGTTAGATGCATTGTTAGAAGTTCATCATTGGAAGTGAGCCACCCTTTCTTATATCTCTTTCTAGTCTAGACAATGAGACCTTTGGTAGTGAGCCACCGGTAGTGAGCCTTTCTCTTTTTTGGATAGTGAGTCCACCCTTTTTGTTTCAGATATTGTAACCAGTTATAATATATTGTGAGCTAATCCTCACCATGGTTTTTCCCTTCTTTTTTTTCAACGTAAATTTTGTGTTCTTTGATGTGACACACGCTTTCTATGTTCCTTTACTGCAATTTTAGTGTGATGCATTGAATGTATGTTTAAAGTTGATGAAGTTAATGAATTTAAGTGAATACTAATTCACCACCCCCGCTCTGAGTATTTTGGGTGTTCAACACCAATAACCATAAATTTTCATTTCTTTCTTTGTCAAAATACCCTTCAAATGCTGGTAGATAAAGACACGAGATCCATAATGTGAATTTTTGTGAAATCTCACCAATACCCACCTATTTATCTTCTTGATGAGGAATTTCCTAACAAAATTTTCCAATCTACCCTAGATTGGTGAGAGCTTTAGGAATGTTCCCTTTGTCTAGATTGGCTCTCTCCTATTCCCTAATATGGTTAAGAAACTACCACACAATCTTCCTCTTTCCATAGGGGAAATATTAAAATAAATTCCTAAAGTAACCCACTATGAATTGTGTGTTGACGCCTTCATTATTTTGGGCATGCCTAATCTCCTAGGAGCCTTCACTCTATTTTTTGGGATTCATAATCTAGAATTTAATTATGGGTACAATAGTACTTATGAGGAATATTCCTCCAATTAATTATATGGGTTAGGACACATATCAATAAATAATTCATGTAATGTTGAGTCACATTTAGTATGAAGCATAGATCTCTCTAAGTACCATATAGAAATTTATGCCAAAACTAGATACACAAATGAGGAATTGCCACAAGGTCAAGCAAGCAATCACAATATAATTGATGTGAAAAAATAGCATGAACACATGTAATGAGAAAGACAAAATGTAGATCTCCCAATGTTCCAAACTAGGCTCTCATACCAAATGTAATGCCCCTAAGAAATTTTTTCTTGTCATTAATGACCAAAAAGTAGATGAATAAATGTTTTCTTGGTGATGAAAATACAAAAAATTTCATGCCACATTACACTCCTACACACACAATGCTTCAACACCATATGATAACACAATTGAAACACACCTTAATATAGTATATAAGGTGAAACAAGTGGAAGACTTCTACTTCATGCCTTTAAACACTATGATTGACTCTAGCTACAAGATACTAGAAGATGAAGACTATTTTACCCTATCTTGAACTTCAAAGATGAACTTGCAAAAATTCAAACTTCAAAGTATGAATTGTCAGTCCCTAATAAATCTCATTCTTCCACCCCATGATCAATTTTTACCTATGCAAGCGAATTAGAGCTCTAGGTTGAAATTATAGGGCCTTATGCTTTAGAAGTTGGTTAAATACATACATTCCGTATAGATCATAATAAACTTTCTAAAAATTGAAACACCAAGAATAAGAGGGATTGAATTTTAAGAGTTAGAATTTGGACTTTAGGAAAAACACAACCTACAAGCTAGGGTCACAACCCCAAACAATCCATTACCAATCCCTTTAAACTTTAGAGTCTAAGTGCCACCAACCACTTTAGTCTCTAGGGTTTAAGAGACAACATACAACAACCAAACATACTTCCCTATGTTGAGCATTGAATCTAAAGCTTACATGATACCTTGATTGAAAATTTGGAGTCTAGTCCTTGCTTGACATATTAGATTTTAGATGTCAAGTTGGTACCTACAACTATACAAATGACATGGATAATATCAAAGTGTAATGTTGAAAAATGTCATTAGTGACATTTTCACATGGGCTTAGCTCCTTCTTGTTAAATTAAGCTTAAAATTTTCCTTGATTTAGGTCTTGGGCCCTTGTAAACTAAATAAAATGTATTTAAAATGTGTCTTGTAAAGGTGTTGTAACCCACTTTCACACTTTTCTTGGATTTTATTAATTATTTGAGTCTAATGAACCTAACCTTTCCTTAATTTAGTGTTGTAAAGTGTATTTATTTACACCTTCCTATTAAATTTAGGAGGCTTGTGGACTAAATGGACCTAATCCAGTGTTTAATGTGTTCTACACATTCACATTGGATTTTGGGCCTTTCTAAGCTAAATAGACCTAATTTTGCCTTAATTTAGTGTTGTAAAGTGTATTTATTTACACTTTCACATTGGATTTTGGGCACTATTGCATTTATGACCTTTATATAATCATTAACAGGCCCCTATGACCCCATATTGTGCATCCCAAGGCATATTTCACACTAGTAGAATTTGGAAAATAAATGACTACGTGGCTAAAAAATTTAGTCATGTGACTAAAACTTTTAGTCACACATGACTAACACTAGTAGTATTTTGCAAATAAATGGCCAATTTGGTCATTTATAAGTGACTAATTTGGTCATCGGGTAAAATCACAACTAAATGACTAAGTAAATGACTAAATAAATGACTAATATCAAACAAATAAAAATGACTAAATAAATGACTAATATTAGACAAATACAAATGACTAAAGAAATGACTAATATTAGACAAATAAAAATGACTAAATAAATAACTAAATAAATGTGTTCATTATTGGAATTTTAGCCATAATTTTTATTTTAATATATTCTAAAACCTTACGTCAGACCATTTCAATCATTGTACATACATAATTAATATTAAAGTGTGCAAATAAAATTACTAATAAATATTTTTTGTGGAATAAATATTTTGTTTTGTGGTGTCATCATATGAACACCAAAGTTTCTTCTAAATTGACAAAAAACCACCAAATTATAAAAATTAACGAAAACCATAAGAGAACCTAAAAAACTAAAACCCAAAAACCTTGAAAAATTAAAAAATAAGCAAAAGGAAGAGAAAAACAAAAGATAAGAATAAGCAACCAAATAATCTAAGAGGAAAAATGACCAATTTTTTTTTTATAAGCATAATTTTCATTTTAATAAACATACTCTAAAACCTTGGTGAAAACCTTATTTTCAATGAAGCCCGCCAAAATGGAGCAGTCAGTCGAAACCTTATTTTCAGGTGTGCTTACATCAAAATGGAGAAGTAAAGCGTGGCTTTGATTTTGGATTGCAACCTCGCCCATTTTTCCGCATCAGACACGATTTGTGAAAAATCTTGTGGTAAGTCACTTTCCATGGTTTCAATTAATTTTACTTTTCAAATATGTACACGGTCAGGCCATATGATCCATATGATCCATTCTTTTTAATAATTTTACTAGCTACTTGTTGACTAATAGTGATTATGTTCTTTTTTAGGCTAATTATGGAAAAGCAAATCCATCTTGTGTTGCAGAAGTTAAGGATTTATATAGAGAACTTGGAATCGAGGTATGTTTATTCTTTTATTTTGCATTATGAGATGTTAAAAGTGATATTTTCTTTTCGAATTTTTCACTATCAAATTGCATAGTTCATAGGAGAACTTACTTTTATCTATAAAAATGATATTAAGGGACATGTAGATTGAGTTGTCTATACAAATTTCAGAATTTGAACTCTTAAACTTAGCTTCCACTTTCTAAGGGGGCATGCAAATCACTTTTGAAGTTGAGTGTAAAAAATAGAGTAGCACGTAAAGAAAAAGGATGAACAATAATAAAGTGAAAAGTGGCTCTTCTATCAACCATGTAGAGTACAATGAAAGGAGTGCAGGGATGGTAGGGGTTTAACATTTACAATGCAGTGGAATAGTAGTTCAGTTGTACAATAGATGTCATCCTACTTTGTTTGAGAAATCTTGAATTCCCAAAAATAGGAGTTCCCAAATGATGCCAATAGATATTATAAATAGAAAACAAACAACAATATTTTCATATAAAAACAAGAGCTGATTCATAGGCCCTATGAAAATCTCTAACTTTTTGGCTCCCCTTTGATACTTTTTTGCATACTTACAAATTACATCTCCATGATTAATATGGATTGGAAGGGTTGAAAGGGAACATTTTATTCTTTTCCATTTATTGGGCAATAAAGAGTTAGAAGTGGTGAAAAGAATCAAATACCAGCTCTTTACTCTAGATGCTTTACTCGATACGTTATTAATATATCGGATATAAACCATGATGACAAATGGAGAACTAGAAGAAATCTCATGAAAACTTAAAGAAAAGATTAGTGATTAGATGAGTCATGGAAATGAAACTAACTCCATAAGCCACAACAAACAAAATATGCAATGAAAATGAGAATACAGGCCTTCAAAGGAGTTGTCATGGATAAAGAATCATCCTCCCTTAGATCTCTTGTGAGAATGCCTAAAAGCTCTTCAATTATCCACAATATCCACATGCTACTTAGACTCGATACAAAGATTGTGCATAGTTCTTCTCGGTTATTCAATTTGGTGCTATTATTTTTATCCTATGATTCAGGCTTCAAAACGACCCCTCTCATTAGTATTTTTCTTTCAGAATTATCTAGAAGAGTGTAATCAAAATCAGTACTGGCATATCTAAAAGTCAAAGATCCTTTCCCTCAAAGTGAAGCTTTGTTCATGACAAACTAGAATTGAGACAAGACAAGAACTAGTGGAATGGAAGTTGAATGAAAACTGAGAGTGGCAAAAGCCTTCTAAGAAAGTTCCCTTTCCATTAGATCGTATGGGAGTTCCTAGTGTCTCCTTGTTCATTTTAAAGCATCTCCTCATTTTTCATTTCTTGATAGAGAGTTTTGAAAAGATGTGCAAGATGTTCTTCAATCTCAACAATCAGTGAGATAAAATGGAAATTGTTCTTGCAAATAAGGTGCTAAATCATTTATCCCCTTGAAGGGAGATTTATGTGCATGAAGAAAACTTAGGAGATCTTCGAATATTCTTGGACCCCTCATCTATGGTATCTTTTATTTCACCAACTTCAATTCCAAAATAAAGCGTTAAGGTGACCAAACTAGTCTTCATCATTTGTCATTATAAATCTAAAACTCAACCCAGGTAAATTGACACTTTTTAGGTCCCCTCTCTTGACAAGCCAACCCTCACTAGTAGTTAATTTGTGAAAATGGGTTTCAACATCTTTGTAACTTGCTAGAGATGTAACTATGGCTTCAAAGCATTTACCAACCTTAACTCTAGTTGACCTCCACCCTCATGCTCTTGTTTCAATTCAGTTTCTTCCCAACCCTACAAATCACAGACTAATAAATGGTAAGCCTTGAAATCATGGAACAAAAAACTACAAGAGATGGAGCAAGCATACAACATTAAAATTGTGACTTGCAGCAGTAAAACAAAAGAAGTAGTAGGAAGTTTGATATACAATCAGAAAAGGGCATTTTATGAGGTTGTCTTAAGGAAGAAAATTAAAAATTAAATAAAATCATGCTTGAATCCATTTAAATGTTCGGTTAATACATAGTAGATGTCATCCTACTTTGTTTGATAACTACTACTTGAATTCCAAAAAATAGGAGTTCCCAAATGGCCTTGATATATTATAAATAGAAAAAGAAAACAATATTTTCATATAAAAACAACAAAGAGCTAATTCATAGGCCCTATGAGAAAATCTCTAACTTTTGGCTCCCCTTTGATAATTTTCTGCATACTTACAAATTACATCTCCATGATTAATATGGACTGGAAGGGTTGAAAGGGAACATGTTAGTATTTTCCATTTATTGGGAAATAAAGAGTTTGAAGTGACTGAAAGAATCAAATGTAGCTCTTTACTCTAGATGCTTTATTCTCATTTGGTTATTAATATATCTAGATATAAACCATGATGACTTAAATTAGAACTAGAAGAAATCTCATGAAAACTACAAGAAGAGATTAGTGATTAGATGAATCATGGAAATGAAACCAACTTCATAAGCCACAACAAACCAAATATGCAATGCAAATGAGAATATAGGCCTTCAAAGGAGTTGTCATGGATAAAGAATCATCCTCCCTTAGATCTCTTGTGAGAATGCCTGAAAGCTCTTCAGTTATCCACAATATCCACATGCTATGAGCTTTGATACAAATATTGTGCATAGTTCTTCTCGGTTTATTCAATTTGGTGCTATTATTTTTATCCTTACGGCGATTGGGCTTCAAACCACCCCTCTCATTAGTATTTGTCTTCGAGCGTCTAGAAGAAGTGGTAAAATCAGTGTGGAATATCACGAGAATTAGAAGATCCTTTCCCTCAAGGCTGAAGCTTTGTTCTCGACAAACCGGTGAGATGAGCTAAAGAACTAATGGAAGGGAAGTTGAATAAAAATTGAGAGCAACTAAAAGCCTTCCTAAGAAAAGTGCCCTTTCCACTATAACTGTCGGTTCTAGTGTCTCCTTGTTCATTTGTTTTGGCATCTCCTCATTTTTCATTTATTGATAGAGAGCTTCTAAAAGATGTACAAGATGTTCTTCAATCTCAACAATCAATGTTGAGATAAAATGGAAGGATTGCTCTTGCAAATGGAGTGCTAAATCATTTATCCTTGAGAAGGGAGATTTATGTGCATGAAGAAAAATTAGGAGAGCCTTCGAATATTCTTGGACCCCCTCATCTATGGTATACTTTTATTTCACTAACTTCAGTTCAAAGCATTAAGGTGACCAAACAGGTCTTCATCATTTGTCATCATAAATCCTAAAACTCAACCGAGGTAAAATTGACACTTTTAGGTCCCCTCTCTTAACAAGCCAACCCTCACTAGTTGTTAACTTGTGCAAATGGGTTTCAACATCTTTGTAACTTTCTAGAGATGTAACTATGACTTCAAGGAATTTACCAACCTTAACTCTCTCACACAAATCTGCAAATCCATCAACTATTATTTGTTTCATCCTATTAATAAATAGGATTTCAAAAGGTTCATCCCATAGACTCTTTGAGTGCTTCAAAACAATCTCACACATGCATTGCCATGGAAACTCAATATTTGAACTAAAAACCATTTTTAGCCACTCCAAGCTCCCTTCAAATGCATCCAGACTGTCCAATGTTTCTCTGATCAATGTCTCATTCTCTGCAAGTTCCTTGCTGCTTTTCACAAGATCAAGCAAATACTTTTCCTCAAGCCTATCTGCAGAGAGAATATCATCTGCACATGTCTTAAGCCATGCTAAGCAAGAATCTGATATAAATTCACTTGGAAAAATCATCATGGTAGCTTGTAGCTTCTCTCTATGAGATTTCCACAACTGCACCTCATTGTCTAGGTTTGGAATCCTACCAAACAACTGTGATTCAGGTGGCACTGCCAGCATAGTCTTATAAAAAAGAGGCAAATCGTTTAGAACCTCCAAGAAGAGTTCACTAGCCTGACATAGCATTACCTGTATGACTCTTACCACATTACAAAAAATGGAATTGACTGCCCCCACCTTATCGATCTATCATCTAGATGTGTTTTCTGGTTCCAGCTAGTTCTATTTTTTCATTGCCGTGAGGATCTTCTATCGGCAGGATGAGGTCTCCCATTCCAGCGATGGTCTGATGGGGCTGTCGTCAGTGGAGTTTGTGCCTATCGTTGGTGGAGTTCCAATGACGGGCATGAACTCCACTGACAACAGCCCCATCAGACCATCATAAAAGCAGGAGACCTTGTCTCGCTGATAGAAGATCCTCACACTGATGAAGAAATAGAACAGTTGACGCATCGTTGGAACTAGAAGACACGTCTGACAGATAGAACGATAAGGTAGTCCTTTTCAAATAAGTTTGTTCTACTATCATGGACCAAACAAACATTAGAATTAGAGACTAACAAGAACCACCAAGAAACTTTTCGTTAACACATCATCTAATGGAAGAAGGATTTTTTGGTCCAATGGATCTTGACCAAATCAGTTTAAACCCAACATAGCAGATCTCAATTATGTTGGATAATCCCCACCAAGAGTTCACTTTACAAAACCAATCCTTGGTGAAAGAGAGCACTAGATAAATGCATCTAGAAAAGCTCCCCAACAATATACAGTCTTCATGGCACCAAATCATGTATCATCCTAGATGAGAATTTCTACACCACAGTTGATTTGTTGAAAAAATTCTGAATCAACGAATATGTTCTTTTATACTCAATAGTTAGGAAGAATGTTATACTAACCATGGATTTCACCTATTATAATTGTTCTTAGTTGTTGCACTACTATTTCTAGTTGCTATGCAACTATTCTTAGTTGCATTATTTCTTTGTACTGTTTGATGAACCCTTGGTGTGCCAAGTCTTCTAGCCATTTCTATCAAAATGAAGCAGATGGAGTTTAGGGGTTTTGTTTCAGATGATATGGAAAATTTTGTTTGGAACCAAATAGAGTTGAATGGGTGTTTCAAACTCAATCAAATCTTGTTTAAAACAACCCAACATGAAGACAAGTGTACTTAGAAGATTGGGATTGCTTTTCTGATCATCATGATTTGGTTTAGAGCCATGAAATTGAAGCAAAATGGTGATAAAGAACAATAGGGCATGGGCAGAAAATGTGTCAGGCTGTTTTGGGCAAAACGTGCCTTAAACATTAGAGATCTTCAAATTTGGGCAAAGATTTTGAGAGGTTCCTTGCAAAATCCATTTTGTGCACATTCTGCAATCAATCATTTCATTCCATGAGATGACATCTCTTTGAGGCATTCTGTCAAAAAATTCAGGTGTTTTGTCTTCGATTCCACATCTTGCATATATTGTCTACCAGAGCATATCCAACTATAACAT
>VDFB02043562.1:0-39769 GCA_007258455.2 Sequoia sempervirens | reverse complement strand
CTGTTTTGCTTATGTTTTTTGACAATATGTTTTTACTTTGATAGACCCTAATACTTTGTCTTGATGTATTTGATCATTGATAGTAGAGTGATGGAGGATTTATTTTATGATGTGATGATACACTAATTAGATGGTGATTATTTGTTATATGCTTAATGTTAGCATAGATGTTTACTTGAGATGATATTTCTATATATGCTCATGGTAGTTTAATTGATATTTATTTTGTCAGTTCAATGTAACATTGTATTGGTGAAGAGAATGGTATTGCATCACTCACTTGTGAGTGCCCTCTAATTTTTGTGATTTTCTCTTCACAGTGTGTTTGAATCATGGATTATGTATATACATGTAGGATATATGTATGATTGTAGGATTGTAGGTACAAGATATCGACTCCACCCAGTCTCCTAGGTCTGAGTGTGTCCAGGCTCAATGGTAATGTTAATTGGGAGATAGTAACGAGGTTTTTTATAGTGTAGCCACAAACCTAGTCACAGTGTGTCATCAGTTTATGTTTGGTATATTTGGTTGTCACATCTACATTTTCCTTGGTAATTGTTATTTATCTATGCAAGGTTTATTTTATGAAATTAATGTTAGAATAATGTTCTTAATGATTCAGTGCTTATTTAACTAATTTTAAATAATGTAGTTAAAATCTTTTTATTTTATTTAAATAATTAAATTAATTTATTTGGTAAAATAATTTATTCCTTGTGATTAAAATTATTTTATTAAGTAAATAAATTAATTGATTAAATTTTCTTCATTGAGTGAATAGATTAAATATAGTTTAAATGTTATTATGTGAATTGGAATTTGAAATTTGCATTAAGAAAATGATATTAATTTTTGAAATTTTAAATTAATAAAATATTATAAATCCTTTATAATTATCAAAAGAAAATATCTAAGACTTTGTTAAAATATATTTTGATTAGCCATGTGTGTGAGTAAAATTAAATGCAAAAATATTGTTGAAAGATTATTCTCGGAGAGGATATTGCTATAACTGGGAAAGGAAAGAAGTCACTCCATGGAACATAAAAGAAAAGAGGAAATTGATGGAAAGTTGTTTTTGGGTTTTTTGTTAAAAATTTGGAAGAGGTTCTCATGATTATTTTCTGGTTTGGTGTTTTGCATCTCTCTGGAAGTGGAGATTTTGGAAAGGGCTTTGGAAATTGAACTCAGAAGGCGAAGCTTTGCTCCAACCTTCAATTCTTCAAGCTTCATAAAAGCAGGTTCCTTTGTTATTTAATTATTTATTTGGTTGATTTAAAAAGGTTGTGTGTACAAAAAAAAACAATTTAGTAGATACTTTGTTCAATTTTTTAAATGAAAAGATTGCCTGAAGAAGAAAATTTGATTTAAAGCTTCTGTAGAAAAATATATTGAAAACATTCCTATAGAAAACTTGTTGAAAACTTCTTTGTGTAAAATTACTGAAATTATTTTGTATTTCTATAGAAAAATTTACAGTAAAATCAAAGAGCCTCATAGAAGATTATTGATAAACAATAGAAAGTTTCAAAAGAAAACAAAAGAAAACCTCTTAGATAAGTAAATGAAATTCTCTGGTTAATCTGAGGAAACAAAAACTTCGGTAATAAACTTTTCTAAATATTTCCTATAGAAAATATTTTGAGAATTTGGATTGAAAATGAAATCCTCTGTTATGGAAATTGAAAAATCTCTGGCAAAATTGTGAAATTTGAAAAACTCTTGATTTCCCAGGTGTAGAAAATCCTCTATGAAAATAATTTCCTAATTATAACATTCTTATTGATTAATTTATATATATATATGTGTGTGTGTGTGTGTGTGTGTGTGTATACATATGATATATATACATATACATATACAAATTATATATATATAAATATATATTATGAAATTTCTCTATAGAATTTTATTTTTAATAAAATTGTAAAAATCTGTATGCGATTTTTTTTAAAATCATAGGGTCTTAAATTATGGAAATTTTGTCATAAAAAGTTTAGTTTTATTTAATTTATGGGAAGGGAAGAGTTTTGGTTGTTCCCACAGGTGCTGTCCCAAAGGGAGGCGATGGTGGGAGTAGCCCAACACTGCCCCACCCATACAGGTCGATGCCCATGTATGGGAGTCAACAGCTATGAATAAATACGACCTGCTAAAATACATTCACCCTTCAGTGTAATATGATTCTTTTTATTAAATGCTAATTTCAAAATATATAATATATATATAAATATATATATGTAAATATATATTAATTTATATATTTATATATGTATATATATATATATATATTTATATATTTATTGTTGAAGAAAATAATTTAGTATTTAGACAAGAATTCTTTATTAGATGCATGCAAATGCATAAAATTAATTATTTTTAAATGATAAAATTTAAAAGAGACAATTGATATTTATTTTTATATGAGATTGAGAAAATTGGAGTTAGACTAATTGTTTTAATTTCCTTATTGTTTGAGAATGAAATTATATTTAAGATATTTAATTTCATGCAATATGTTAATGACTTAATTGGATTTAGAAAATCTTAATGTTAGGTTATTTTTTTCTTCCTAAATTGCTTTAAGTTGTTTTTACTCTTATTGGGTAAATTGAAGTTATATGGGTTTATAAGTCTTCCAGATATTGTTTCTTTGTAAGGGAGTTGTTTTTATAATGGTTTCATATTTTGAACGAACTTGGGTAGTGCACATAGTTTTTAATCAGTTTACACACCTGGTTCTATGAACGGGTTGTGTTGTCTATTGTATTAAGTTGGTATTTGATGTTGGTTTGTGTGCACCTTTTCTACCCATAGTTAGTTGAATTATGTTGTTATTAGGGGAGTCGCTCTTTATGAGGGCTAACACACAAAGTGGTGCATGGGTAACTCATGTAGAGTTAGTTTAATCAGTGAAAACGAAATCAATACATTACGTAGTCTAAAACCTTTATCTGGATTAATTATGCCTCGCTCATGGACTGAAGGTCTAGTTTAGAATTGAGGATGAGTCAAGAAGGCCTGGAATGGAATTATCGATATCTTGTAATTATGAAAGATAATTGATTCCACAAAAGATTGCATATGGGGTCGGGTTTTGTAAGAGGTTACTAGGGTAACTCAAGATGGGGGTTGGAACCTAGGAAGATTTTCCTGGGTAACCCATGTAACATTGTGATGACACTCCACCTATAATAATAGTGTCTTGTGAATTTATTGTACTTGATCCTTCAGTTCTGGAAGCAATGTAACTGTTATGTTAAGTTTGTACTTGTATAGTTTTGTCTATGGTTTTTCCTATGTCTAGAGATTATAGAGTATGTCTAGGGAACCTTTTTACTATCTCCTAGCATGGGGGGTGGGCCCACGGGTACCACTTGGTTGGGTGGAATGTACACCTTACAACATTGGGTTCCCAGTTATTGTACATGGCGACGAGTACATCTTGATTGGAGAGCTCATGTGTGGATATGTACTTTCTCATATTTCTCATTTGTATCAGTGAATACCTTATTTATGTATCACTCCTCAATTGTAATCAGGGAGAATTTTTGTAACATATAATTGTACACTTTTGTATGACCTACCTCATTTGGAAATGAGTATTATAATTTTTATTATAAATGTAATGTAATAATGATGTAATTTATTTGTTATTGAATGTATGTCCTTAACTTTATGAGAATTAATCACATTCTATGTTTAATTACTTTTGTTATTTATGGGATTTGCATGTAGTGTGTTGTCGCATATCTGAGGGAATGTTTGCATTTATGATGTTATGTTACATGTAATAATACACTTTTAAAAAAAAAAAATTATTACACTTCTGTAGTGATTGCAACATTCCTTAAGGTTATGTGGTGGGGCATTATATATCTAGTCTAACAATTCACAAGAATTATAAAAAGGATACATTCGCCTTCCACTGAAAAACCTCAATATCATGACATGTGATGATTTTTTATTGAAATTAGGATCTTAGATTACTATTAATTACAAATAAATATAAAATGTTAAATAAACTAAGAATCACAAGATACACATAATTAAAAAAATATACATAATACATACATGGGGAAAAACTTGTGGTTAAAGCACTAAATAAAGCATCTTTCTATTATAAAAAACCTAGAAAAATTAGTCTATTAAAATATACACCAATTATACGGAGAAATTCTCCTTATCTTTACATGGTGAATAATACCTCATGTGCGTAGTCATAGAATTCATTATTAATCTCCAAACTATCATTATATTTTATTAAGGGACAGCCCCTTAAATATAGGAGAAGGGATGTGAAAAAAATTAAAGGGTTATTAGTCACAACCATTCAAAACTACCATTTATAAACAAGTGACACAGTGCATCATGTTCCTACCTCCTAGTCAAATGTTCTTTGTAGTTTTGTATTAAATGTAGAGAAGAAAAATGAATAGCTAAATATTAATGTCAATTTTGTTTTGCATATAAATTAAATAATTTGTAATAGTAACTATTACAATTAATAAATGTACATTAATATTTTTGAGAAGCAAAATGTAGATGGTGGAGGTTTGTACTGAGCTAGTTTAAGAATATGAGTGAATTTTAGTACAAAAGTATATAGTAAACATATTTATTTCTAAAGATAATAATGTTTTGAGTGGAAATGGAAGATACAAAAGATGAAAATATTAGGATAAGTTGAAAGCCTAAAAGCATTGTGAAAAATGGACATATTAAAAATATAAAAAAATTCTAATTATTTTTTTATATTTATAAACTAAAATCATTTAGACTTTGTAAAAGTATTTTGAATTAGTTATTATTGAAGATATGTAAAATAGATGTATAAGTAAGAGACTAGTAATTGAGAAGCATTTGAGAAAATGAAAATATTTAAAATATAAAAGTATTTTATTTTGTTTAAAGTAGTAACCATATAAAATGTAAATAATACCAACAAGTTAAAATTTTAGTACAAAAGTATATAGTAAACATATTTATTTGTTAAGATAATAATGTTTTGAGTGGAAATGGAAGATACAAAAGATGAAAATATTAGTGACAAGTTCAAAGTTTAAAAGCATTCTAGAAAATGGACCTATTAAAAATATAAAAGTATTTTAAATTATAATTAGTTTTTTTTCTATTTATAAACTAAATTCATTTAGACTCTGTAAAATTATTTTAAATTATTTTATTATTGAAGATATGTAGAATAGACGTATAAGTGGGAGACTAGTAATTGAGAAGCATTTAGAAAATGAAGATATTTAAAATATAAAAGTATTTTATTTTGTTTATAGTAAGCATATAAAATGTAAATAATAGAAACAAGTTGAAATTTGAGTAGTATAGTGTCTTTTCAACTAGTATAATTATTATGTTCAATTGGGTCTAATATTTGTGAATTTTTTAGCCATCTATATTTTTTTTGTATTTGTAAACTAAATTCATTTAGACTATTTTATTTGTCAACATAGCAAGTGTTTAGAGTGGATATGTAAGACATGTGTGAAATTGCAATTATGTGATATGTAATCCATATTGAATGTTTTTACATAGGACATTAATGAGATTGCAGAATAGGCATTCCCTAGACTAGATATGAGTGTAAAACTATTAGAGGATTTGTGTAACTCTAGGCTTATAAAACATAACAATTGTGGTATTATTGACATAGTATTCAATGCATTTACTATTGTATGATGCATCATAGCTATTTGCAAAATTAATCATCTATTTATATTTTGTCTACTTTGGTCATAAGCAAATGAATTGCAAGCGCATATGACATAATTGAACAAATGAGCATAGTCTATGACAAATAGTAGGCCATTCATATAATACATTATGCATAAACCTAAATCATGGAAAAAGCTTTAAAAGTGAGGAAAAAATAGGTGAACGTGATAAATTTTTGCAAACATTCTCTGTCAATGTACGTCGTGTTCCTACTGTCTAGCAAATTGCTCTTTGGAATTTTGATTTTCATGCAGCAAAAAATATTGAAATGGAATGCAAGAGTATTTGATTATAGAAGCGAAATATAAAGGGTATATTTCGGATTAAATGTTGAGTAATTTTTTTTTAAATATGATATGAAACATTGTTAAAAAATTAATAGTATATGTAATTGTTTGTAATTGAATGTAATTTCTCAGTAAGAATAATTAAAATTATTAGTTATAGAAGATAACTACTTGTGGAAGGTAAAATATTAGGGTAGAGTTTGGATTTAGTGTTTAATAAAATTAAGAAAATATGGTACTAAACATTGTTAAAAAAAGTAATGGTAGATGCAATTGTTTGTAAATGAATATATTTTTTTAGCAACCTAAATTCAAATTATTACCTATAAAAGAACTAGTTACTTATGTAAAGTAAAATAGAAACAATCACTTGACAATAAATATACTTACGTTTGTAGTAACTATACATTGGTTTGGTCTAGTAAGGTAATAGTAATCAGTATTTGTAGTTAATAAGGATTATGCTTTGTAAAGTAATTTACTACATGGTTGAATAATAAATGTAGTAATTGTACATTGGTTTAGTAAGGTAATAATAATCAGTATTTGTAGTTACTAAGGATTGTGGTTCGTAAAGTAATCTACTATATGGTTAAATAATAAATGCATTTTCAAATTAGTAAATTATTGAAGCTGTGGAACGAAAATAATTTTTTAAATTAAATAAAATGAAGCTATTTTTCAACAAATAGTAAAAAATATGGGTAAATAATTTGCATGGTGATTAATATCAATTTTCTTTTTTAATATAAGTTAAATCAATTGTAGTACTAATTTGTATAACTAGGAAATGAACAATGTATTTTGCAAAATAATTTATAGACCATGGTGAAATATTAGATGCATTTTTAAAATAGAAAATTTGTTACTGTAATTAATATTTAATTACACTTACATAACTTTACTTAGGTAATATTTTAATTCCTAGGTTGATTTTTCTCATCCTTATCTTGTTGACCTATCTTGTTGCTCAAGATAATATTAGGGTTATGAATACTTTTCTTTTATAAAGAAAATCATCTCATGTAATTACGAATTCCTGAATAATATTATTTTGTACATCTTTTTGCAAAGCTCTTTCTTTTTTCGATTTCTCTTTTGTGGAAAGCTTTTTGGTTTGTATGTCTGATCTTGGTTTCTAACATGGTATCAAAGCCTCAATTTGTAGCCCCTTCTCAACTTTTTTGGAGAAATACATTGCAGAGAATGTTCGTGGTTCCTTGATGGTTTCATTCCTTGAGTATATTTATGTAGTGTCTTGGCTCAGATCGGGGTTTTCCATTAGATTCAGAGCGCTGGAAAAAGTTAGGATTGGATTTTATTTTGTAGATTTTGGTCATCGTTTTCCAGATCTATGAGGGTTTCAAGTTTGGTGATTTTATTGAGAGATCTAGTCGTCACCTAATTTATTGGGCACTTTGGGAAAATGCACCTTGCCATTGGATTCCCAGTGCCCAAAAACCCCTATTTTCATATAAAATTTGTCCATTTTGGAAAAAGTCATCTGGAGGCAAAAAAAATTGCCTAAGGGTCGTAAAGTGCCAGGGCATGCTTCACGAGGCTCAAAAATCAAAAGAAATTTCAAAAAAAATATTTTAAAAAAAAAAATGATGAATTTTTTTTCTGCAGCATGTTATTTTGGATCCCGCTGCCACTGCTCCGCCCACTCGCCACCCTTAGTAGTGGACTCAAGCACCACCACCCACAACGTCACTCGCCTATGGTTCAGCCCCTATGCCAAGGGTCATTTTGGTGACTGAGAGCTGAGATCCATCCCCCCACTTGTTTGAGCCCCTAGTCATGGTCGTTTGGAGAATCAGGAGCTCCGAGATAAGCCTCAGCCGCTTCACCAACCCACTGTGTGGTCACATTGGCGACCATAGGCTTCGGCCCCAACCCCCTATGCGCTAGCTCCTAGTCCTGCATGTGACCAGGGGCTGAATATTTTTAGCCCCTGAGGGCTCTAGAGGACCTTATTGGGACGAATCAGAGCACTTTCATGGAATCAGGCATAACTTTTGCATACATCATTTTTTTGCAAACGAGATATCGTCTAAAAGATGGTTCCAATCTCTTCACAATGGTGGAGGTTTGATTTTTCGGTTTTTATTTTTTGATGCCTTTTTCAGCCTCAGAAATTGCATGTTGTTTTCACTCCAAGAGACATATCTTTTGACTCGCTAATCCATCTTTCACCATTCTTGTGGCATTGGAAAGCTAGTTCAGTCCTCTACATAGATCTGAGGTCTATTTTTATTTTATGTTTATGCATATTTTTTATTCTCTCCTTTTACAATCATTGGGTTATTGTAATAAATGAACTCATATAAAGTTCCATCAAGGGGGTTTCTTGTATAATAATCTGATTAGAGTGTGCATGCACTTTGATCTTCATCTTGTTATTGATGACAACTCACATGGGTTATATCTGGTTTCTTAGTTTGTTTTGGCCACATCTTGCTCTAGCTTGACACATATCAGATTCACATCGGTTCACACTTCACATTGGGAATGTATGGTTATTGATCTGCATTGGTTCAGATCCATCTCAGTTTGAGGCCCATATTTTTATGGTACTTGTTCCTATGGAAGAGTTTTAGTCCCAGTTTGGCATCGGCATTGAGATACATAGTTTCTAGATTCTATCATCATTTCATCTACTGATGCTTCACAGATTATAGGGTTGTTCTAGTTTGTGAGTTTTCTAGTGTTCTGTGGCATCGAGTCTTCTATCGCATTATTATGATTCCACTTTGATTTCTTTTAGACAGAAGTATCTTTCCTTGATTTTCGGGTTGTGGTTCCAGTGTTACTCCATAGTGTTCTTCCAATGCTTCTTTGCAATAGTCATCTCATTGTAGGGGTGTTTTTTCCCACCGGGTTTTCCTTCTCTACCTCATTATTGCATTTGCACATGGGTACCTGATCAAGCCTTGTTCTCGAGACCCATGCATGCTTTCTTTCATTCATCTTAGTTTTAGGTGCATGCTTTTTTAGTCTCCCTAATTTTCACTTATACGTGGGGTGTTAGTGTAATTAATATTTAATTACACTTGCATAACTTTACTTAGGTAATATTCTAATTCCTAGGTTAATTTTTCTCATCCTTATCTTCTTGAGCTATCTTGTTGCTAAAGATAATATTGGGATTATGCATACTTTTCTTTTATAAAGCAAATCATCTCATGTAATTATGAATTCCTGAATAATATTATTTTGCACATCTTTTTGCAAAGCTCTTTCTTTTTCTGATTTCTCTTATGTGGAAAGTTTTTTGGTTTGCATGTCTGATCTTAGTTTCTAGCAAAATTCATTTAGTAGTGGTAGTAAGCTAATTATTTATATTGAATGAAATAAACCAATAGTTTGAGTCTATATTAAGTAGTAGTAAATTATTTTGAAAATAAGTTTTTGTAAGTTATATTAAATAAAATTAACTAAGTTTTCACAATATAGTAAGTAGTAGTAAATGATAAAATGTAATTGTTGTAAATGAATGTAATTTTTGAGTAAGATTAATTCAAATTATTAGTTGTCTAAGATAGCTACTTATGGAAGGTAAATTGATTAGGGTAGAGTTTGGATTTAGTGTTTAAAATTAAGAAAATATGGTACTTAACATTGTTAAAAATCCATCACAAGGTAAGGGTTTTTTTACCTTATTATTTGTATTGTTCCATGAGCAATAGCCTGGAGGATCATAAGAAGGATCATAAGAAGTACCCTATTCTGCATTTTGCCCTTATTAGGCTCATTTATGAACACTTCAAAACATGTCGGCCTTATCCAACCTTATCCTGGTTTCACCCTCAGATGATGAGGATACTGAGGATAGTGTTTCGGAGGATGATAAGGAGCTTGACCTTGAGTAGAATATTGAAAGTCCCCTAACCCAAAATTATGGCAAGAAAACTCAGCAGGGTGATCCCTTGCCCAAGAATCCTAGTGTTGTTAAAAACCCCAACTGCTCTACTCTGAAAGCTAAAAACCCCAGCCGCTCTGGTCAGAGTATCAAGCCCACCCAAAAAGAGTCCCTTGCTAATAAACTGGTCTCTTACTCTGAGGATTCCCAGTAGGACTTTTCGGAGGCCCCTAATGCAAGCCAGAACTCTTACTCATCCTTCCCTACTTTGGATAAAGAAAATAGGCTGAAATTCCCCAGAGACCTATACCCTAAGGACCAATATTTTAAACTAGACCGTGAGATTCCTGGGGGATATCTTGGCTATTACCAGGAATGCTATTGTGGATTACTTCAGAATAATGAAATGGGCCTTCCATGAAATTAAAGACCTTAATCTCATAAATAGATCCCTCAATGGCATGATGGAGGATTTGGAAGGTAAAGTTAGCTCCCTTATTACTAGGGAGTGCAGGAGGAAGGAGGATAGAATGAGAATGGAGGTCGAGGATAATGAAGGTAAATTCAAACATCTGGAAGATGAAATAGGTAAAATAAAAAATACTATGAAAACTATTATGGAGCATAATCACATAATGGTGAAACATAATTCCATCATTTTTAGTGTAATGTTTGAGAAACTGGAGAAGTCATAGTAGGGTTCTTTGGTTGTGGATCTCGTTGTAGATAAGGAGAAGAATAGTACTAAAGATGCTAGTATTTCTATGTGAATGATAGCTAGTATGAAGAGGAATACTCCTCCTACGCCCCAGATGGTTCAAATTTTGAAGAAGGGTAGTCAAGAAATGCACATTTTAGAAGCTGAGGCTACTAAAGCTCTTAAGTTCTTAGGTTAGCTGGGGGTTTCTTGCTGGTTTTCTTGTTCGGGTTTTTTTGGTGGCTCTTGCTATCCTTGGGTTGGTGGTTGTTGTGTTTCTTGGGCTTTATTTTGATGTATCATTTTTGTCTTTGGTGACTTTAATGCTTATTCCTATTTTCTGTAAACTCTATGGATTCAGGTCCTTATAAAACCCATTTTTTCATTTATCAAAAACATTGTTAAAAAAGTAATGGTAGATGTAATTGTTTGTAAATGAACATAATTTTTTAGTAACCTAAACTCAAATTATTACTTGTAAAAGAACTAGTTATTTATGTAAGGTAAAATAGAAAAAATTTCTTGACAATTGTTGATGTGTTTTTCATGACCGCACCAATGCAGAATAAAGTCGCCAACGGCTACCCTATTCTCTCTTGATCAAAGTATCCAGCACACTAAGATTGCGAGAGAGTTTGTGCATTCAACTCCAAGGTTCTTTCAATGCGAATAGTCTCAGTTGGCTCGATGTGATTTATTGGTATTTCAAGGGGACTTATGGAATTGTTCAACAGCTGAGGAAAGGGGTTCTCACAATTCGACAAATTTATCAATGAAGTGCGAGTTTCCTATTCTAACTAGAAAGTACTGAATTTAAATTGGTTACAGGGTTTAGAGAGTCTAAATCTATTCTAAGTGTGGGATATGGAGCTCAACTTCAGCAAACTTCAACCAAGCTTCGCTTTACCTCGCTTAGGACAACTTCCATGGAGTCGGTGCAATCTTCAGGGGAGATGACTAAAGATGTTCAAACCACCACATGACATAAAGATACCATCACAACAATGCATACCATCATTCAAACTGTGATTGAAGTTAGGCCCACAACATTTCTAGTTGACCAAAAAAGGCGAACACACCATCAGTGAGCCCGCTAGTGGTATGGATAAGCGAAGCTTGCTTAGATCAAACACCACATTCCACATCTAACATCTACTTGCATAAAAATGAAATTACGTTACTCTACACTACTTGAAGTAGAAGGGATGAAGAAACCTTGCTAGTTATCCATAACAAAGATGAATTTCACCATCAATGAAAAGATCTTTTATTATGAAAGTTTTACACAACAATGTCTTGCAAAAGTTTTCAAAGGAAAACTTTCCTTCTTCAACTACACTATCTGAAGTACCCAAAATCTGCATGTAAGACCACTTCAAATACTCATTAGAAATGTTAGTCTAAACATACAAATCTGCAAATACCTCCATGAAATAGAATATCTATGCTAAAGAAATGCCACAAGTAACAAAAATAGCATCAAGAAGACATTTTAAAAGCAAGATAAACACTTATTCCATGTTGGATTGGTGTCACATGTGCTAGTGACCCTTTCCCAATCCTTGATCAATAAGCTTAGATGATGATGATGAAATGGACAAGATCAAATCTCAAATGAAGAGAGTGACCTTGCAAGATTGTGGAGAGATTGTGGAGGATTTGCTCAATGTTGAAGCCTCTATTTGAAGATTTCAAATGCTAAGATTGTTGAAGAGGGACCAATGTGGGATCAAAAACAAGCCAATGAGTTGAGGACACTTGTCATCATGTGATTAGTTGATGTATGTGCAAGATTTGGGAAGAGTGCCCATGAGAGGGAAAATTTGAATTTGAATTTTCCAATAAATGTTGAGTTTGACTTTGGAAAGGGACATGTAAGAGACATGTAAGGCCTCATAAATGCTCTGTTTGGTGTACATGTCCACTTGGGGGGAGATTCAAACTTGGAGAATATTCTCCCTTTATGCCAAGTTTGAAAATAAGTAATTTTGATAAATCAATTAAATGCAATTTCATGTGCAAGTGGCCAAATCTAGAGAATGCAAGTGGGATGAGATTAGCATTAGATTTAAATCGGGATTAAGTAGCTAGGATGATGATTAGGCTGGTTGACCACTTCTGACTTGATTTAGGGATTTAAATCAAATCTAAAGAGATGAATGATGATTTGAGATTTAATTAAATAAATGAATTGATTTATTTAATCGAAAGATATTAGGATCAAGTTTGTTTATTTGATTTAAGCGATGACTTTAGAGGAGATTGATAAATAAGCTTGATTTATTTGAATGGATGAATATGACCTAGTTGAATGCATTATGTCAATTTGGCGTGTCTACATTTTGCCCCTCTTTGAAGCTTGTGCTTTGTTGCATTGGTTCAAAAGTATAACTACTGTGATGAAATTTAAAAAATTTCGCGATTTTTCGGATGCCCGGTGGAAAGAAATACTGCGGTACATTGCCCCCTCGAGAGATCGGCGAAAAGATTCAATTTGAGAATTCGATCTGTGATAAAGGGATTGAAAATGTGGATGGTTATGGATGACAATGCAAATGAGATGATTTTAAGATACTTAGAATAACAAGTCTATATTATCTAAACAACTTAAATGATGATGATATGATGTGAGACGGATGAGATGGATGATGTGATATGCTATGATTATGCAATGGATGATTTATGAGATGCTTAGACTAACAGATCTATATTATGATGATGATTATGCAATGCATGTGAAATGAACAATGTTTCCTATGATGTATGATATGTGGTATGTGGTATGCTGACGGTTTGTAGATGCAGGATGGATGCATGATGGATGCATGATAGATGCATGATGTTAGCGTGGAAATCAGATATGACAAGAGGATCCAACAAGTCCATGATTGGTCGAAACTTTATTAGAGATGATGATGATAGATGATGATGATGATTTGCTTATCAAGGATTGGGATTTTCAAAGGGTCACTTACTTTATGTTTGATAACATGCCTAAGCATGATGCATCAAGGTATGAAGGACCAGGATGGCGTTGTCCTTAGTGTGATGGATTTTGACTCGACAAATAGATAGGAGTATTCTTGTTCACACTTGGCATACGGAAACCTTGCTAGGGCGTACCTAACAAAGCAAGTATTCGCCAAGTTATTTTACAAGAATGTCAACAAACACATCGGACAAAAGATAATGATCATTGCCCATTCCTCTCTCTCTAAATCCTTTGTTGGGATATCATCGAGGTCCTTGGAATAGGCACAATAAGATAAATCAAAAGAAAAGATCAAGAATTACACAAACAAGCCAATGTTCTTCATACCTCTAGCCAAAGGGATTTGTTTTGATAGGATAAGAATCCAAGGTGATATCCATAAATGATGCCCATTGTCGGAACGATATATCCTAGGACATGCATTGTATAGGATGATGATGGTTTGATAAGTTGATTGATAAGCTGTTGATATAAAATCGACTGACATGTTTGAAAATGATCAAGACTTTGATTTTGTTTTAAAGATTTATTGCTTTGATTTTGATTTTACAATTGAAGCTTGATTTTGCTAACTGCTATGATTGTTTCTATTTGCGTTGCCAAAGGATGAATGTGATGATCAGTTTATTATGGATGATTGATTATTGTGGGTGAAAGCAAAACGGGATGGGTGGATTTTTTCAAATATTTGGATGTTTTTGGAGTTTTGCGATGTTTTGAGGCTATTTTTGGTGTTTTTTTTGAGATTTTACCAATGTTTTGATTTTCAATTTTTCAATGTTTTTGTATTTTGATGTTTTGTGAATGTTTTTGGATTTTGATGTGTTTTGAATGTTTTTGGAATTTTTTTGATTTTCTAATGTTTTTGGATTTTTGCATGATTTTGACTATTTTGATATGGATGTGTGTGACAGTATCAGTGCTCTGTTTATGATTTTTGTTGACGACCAAGCTAAGGTTGATTGATTGGATCGATGGATTGATGATGATGATAACATTGTTGAGGATACACAACAATGCAAGGATTTGATTGATCAGGATTGATGACGATAACATTGTTGAGGATGCACAACAATGCAAAGATAGTGTTAAGCAACACAAGGATATCCCGAGATGATGATTTTTTGATTGGATTTGATTGATCATGTTTGATGAAGCTTGGTTTTGAAAAAAAGATGTTTGGATGATTTGATGTGATGTTTGACGAGTAGCTTAGATGCGACTGATATCAATTGATATTTGATGAAAGATTAAGACTGATAAGGAATGTCTTCTCGTCAAAATATGCCATGGGCTATGATTTGGATTTTTTCTCACGACTGCTTTGATCAAATTGATTTTAATGTTTTCCAATGTTCGGATCACCATATGAGTAGGAGGATATAGATCAAGATTTATTCCCGAAGCAAGATGTACATATCTGCCCCCAATGTCTAGCAACGTATGGAATGCAATGGATGGATGCTCGGATAAGTGTATGGATGGATGGATATGGTAAGCACGCAAAGTATGCCAAGGATTTATCTTGTGATAAGATAAGGTGCTCGAATAATGAATGATCATTTGGATAATGCTTCATGGCTCAGATAATGCTGCATAGGATAGGATTGATAAAAATGACCCATGTCAAGATGTTTACCATAAGCAAGCGTATAGTGTGCCCCAAATTTTCATCAAGATCAAGATAACTCGGATGATGGATAAAGATGTATGTGCATGGATTGGATAAATGGTTCATGGATGAATGGATTTATTATGGCTAAGATGGATGGAATGCTCAATTTATTACAGATGGGATAAGATGCTTTCATCTGAACTGGCACATGTAGATGCTCGATTCTACACATGATGCCTGTTTGCCAGGTTTTCATCATGGTCTTGCCCAAAGCGCCACCGTAGTGGTTTTCACTATAGGACGATTTTTCCTTATTGTTTTCAATCCTTTTCTAATTTTTGGATTTTTGCTTTTTGATTTTTTTGGTTTTTCCGAAAAGATTCATGCCAACCACCGGTGGTTGACGATGCCCCCCGGCTGCAATGTGCCACGGGTATCCCGTCAAGCGAGCTGCTTTGCTAAGATACGTGCACTTGAATGCAGCTTTTGGGATTCTTGATCTGCTTTGTCGATATTGGAGTTAACTTTGTCTTGGTGCACACATCGTGATAGATTGCCTTTTGAATCCTTATGATGAAGGGTTATTGCCAATACATGGTCAATGTGAGAATTGGATATCATGCATGGTGGCGTGGATGGAGTGTGTTTAGGGATAAGAGAGATGGATTTGGTTGACAGTTTGGAACCTTCTTTGACTCTCCAAATCCTGTAGAGCAACGATTGGTGGATACCAGTGCGTACGGAACAGACCAACTCCGCTGATATACTTTGCACGCCGCTTGAAAAGTTTGCTTTTGCTTTTTGGCGACATTCTTGACATGATACTTTTCCTTTTTGGATCTTTCCCCATAGTTTCTTTTTGACTAATGGAGTTTGATAGATGATTTTTCTTTGTATCTCTGCATCCATGTGTATTTGATTTTTCCATTATGCTTCTCAGCCTTCTTTTTGCTTTTGATACAATATTTTTCTTCTCGCATTTTGATTCAAATCTTCTTTTGGCGCTATCCCAATTCATGGATGGATGATAGGTGGATGAAGACCATGGTGTGGTTGGTTGTGTATTGGCAATGGTTTCACCATAAGGATTCTTCATGTTCCTGGTATGGACGCTTGCTTGACCTGTTGCCCCAAGATATTGTGGAAGTACCACCTTCATGCTTTATCTGCACTTTGGTATTTCTCGGAGATGTTTGGTTCAAGAATGTGTTCTCGGGACGAATGACCACATCAGATGACATTCTTCAATTTTCTGTTTCGCTTAACTCGATGTTCTATCCTAATTTGTTTGTTGAGCCGGATGGGCGATGGATATCTTTATTCATGATGTGTCCTCAACTGAAGCTTGGGGATTACTTATCCCTCGATGTTGACAACTCTGTTTGATTGTAGGAGTTAAGAATCTGTTCTTTTTGTGTAACAAAATTTTGTTCTAGATGAAGATCATCTACGTGCCCATCTATAGAAAGCATCTCATGGGTAGATGGAGGAGTATGTGCTACATGGATATGATCATCTTGCATGGATAAGAGAGTGTTCATTAGATTATTGTAGTATCTTGAAGATATAAATTCTTGATCTTGATTATTTTCGGAGTTGCTTTCGACATGCTTTGGATCAAGTTCTTGACATGGGGCAACTTCAAAGGATGGATTTCTTACAAAGGGTTATTGGACGTTGTTATTAGACATGGGGAATGGCTCAATATCCTCAAGTGTCGATTTCAGGGTTCTTTCAGTATCTGTAACCATGTGGTCAAAGGAGATCAAAATGTTTTCGAAGGGACCATTGCTAGACCTTGGTGAAAGATTTTGATCATGCTTTTGAATAAATTATTGAGATATGTCCTCTACCTCATAAGGCGATGTAGAGACATTTTCAACATGATCATAGGTCGATGGATCGTGCATTATGTCAATAGGATCAAATAACCCTAACACTCCTTGAAAGAGATCACTAAAAAGTGGCTCTTGATGTATGGTGAGTTTATCATCGGATTGTATAGATACATCCTTAATGTTCTCCTCAATGGAGAGGTTTTGATCATTGTTTTCGACAATTGCGGTGGAGAGTTTGTGAATGTCTTCGACCATAGAGTCAAGTGATGTTGATATTTCTTGAATTGGCTCATTGTCAAGTTTTGTTGGTGTGATTTTGATCGTGATTCAAAAGTGACTCCTGACATATGTCGATTTGATCATTGGATGAAGTAAACGTGTGCTCAGTGATGGATTGATCTTGATCCTTGTTTTCAATAGTTGTCATCTTTTGTGTTTGTGCTCGTGTAGGTTGGGTAGCTTGAGAGGCTTGGGCAACTTGAAAGGATTGTTGCACTTGTTGAGCTTGTGTTGCTTGTTGCATGGCTAGATATTGTTGGAATCCCTTTTGAAAAGCAGCTTGTAATGTCGCATCGTATTGGATTGATGTGGTGGAAATTGGTGGTGGTGGGGGTGGTGGTGGATTCAAAATCATGTTGGATGTAGTGACAAGTGTTTGAGATATGCTCAGAGAGATCATGGTAGTGAGGGGTTGAGATGTGATGGGCATGATAGTGGTGGTTGGAATGATTGAAGGGATAGTGATGGTTGGAATAACCGAGGTGATAGGTTCTTGGGAGCATCCGTGATTTTGATTTGGGATCAATGTTGTTTGATTAGATACCATCCATTGGTGTGATGTCGATGGTATATTCAAAGGATTTGTCGTGATGGTTTGATTGATGTTAGGTGGATTGATTTGGATGGCATGATTGGTGCTAGGTAAAGGGGGAAGCCCTAAACCAAGGCATGATGTAGGTAATGGTGGTGGAGATTTCCCTTGGCGCAATGCCTCAATTATTTTGGAAAGTTCTGCAATTTGATCTCGCCAAATTTGTTCTTGATTTTGATTTTGACTCACTTGAGATAGTTGATTTGGCTTGTGTTCAAGTAGTTTTGGCATGCATGCTTGTGGTTTTTGAATGGGATTGTGGGAAAATTGAATTTGGATAATGTTCTGATTTGGCATGATAGGATGAACAATGTTGGCATTGGGAATCATTTTTCCAAAGGTTTCTGAGTTAGGATTCATGTTTCGAAAACTTTCACTTGGTACATCCACATTTGGTTTGTAAGGATTTGGTGGAATGATGTTTCCCGTTTGAAGACTCATGTATTGATTGTTCGATTGGTGGATTTGTAGGTTTGGACTTAGATCTATCATTGGGAAATGTGTTCCAAACTTTGACTTGGGCATACTCACACTTGTTGTACCATTGACATTTGTCGAAGGTAATGATCCCATGTATGGACTTTGATAATTGATCGGCATTGCAAGGCTTTGAAGATTCAACTGATTTGGATTACCCAAGATGTATGGATCAAGTTTATATTCCATGTTCTTCTTGTGTTTTGACTTTGTTATGAAAGTGACCTCTAAGGTTCTTAGGATCAATGACGAGATGAAGGATGAAAGGTGAATGATATGAGTGTTGAATGTTTAGGGATTTTGGATCAATGCTAGACTTAGGGATTTTGATTTTGATTGTTTGATGTGGATGATGAACTTGTAAACCCTAAGATGTTGGATGTTATCTTTAGGATGAACTTGTTCAAAAGGTTTGCTAATTCAATTAGATGTATGAGAAAGGATGCATTCCCACACACCTAATTAAACAATTGACTTTGATTTGGTTCAAGGATGTACCCAAGTCTAGAATGATGTTTTCAAAAGCTCTAAAGTTGTTTTGGATGGATGAATTTTGATGAATGTGTGAGATGGATGAAGTGTTTGATTTTATCCTAAAAGACTTAGAGAGACTTTGTTTACTAGGCCAAGGTATTGAAGAACACACTTTTCTCTAAGAGCAATCAAAAGACCAATATGACCAAAAGATATCGAGCACATGTGTGGGGTCCAATTTGTTATCTTTGCTTAGTGTATTCTTTTTACCATAAACACACTCTTGATTAAAGTTTCAAACTAAGATGTCCAATGTCTTAATTTCCTTAAACCCCACAAGATATTTTATGTGGAAATTCAATGAACTTAAGGCAAGGGTTTTCCTATTGTTTACTCAAGAAGACAAATTGAGATATAATCCAATGCTTAGGAACCTCTACGAACGTGAATCCGTAGGGAAAGCAGTAACATATGGATTGAGTCAATGATATTTGTCTTCAAGAGTGTTTGAAATTTTGAGAATCATGTTGAATGTTTGTTTGCAAAATGTTTTCGAATACACACTGTGTTTTCAAACAAAGAATAATTACAAGCCCTATGGATGTGTAAGACTATATTTGTTGGATTCCCACTTGGAAAAGTCCAGCTACACTTATCTCCCTAGTGGATGGTTAGATGCTTGACCCCACTGGCTCCCCTCCCACGGCTCATTAACGTCAATCGGGGCAGCCAAGCATCAACACCCATGAAACTCCCATGGCATGCTTTCCATCTCTACTAGAAGACCATAAGTGTGGTGGCTTCAGAACGACCGTTCTTGCACCAACAAATAGATTAAGGATTTTGGAAAATTCTAGCACATGGGTTCTAGTAAGGACTTTCCGTTCGTGGAGATTGACCCATACGCAAGAGTCCCCTTTCGGATCCATCTTGTCGGAGCCAACCGCGGTGATTATGGCTTTAACCAAAACCCTCATTTATATCCCGGCTAGAAATACTCTTGGCTTTAGAGTGTTACCGGTTGAGTCGTCCCTTGGGTGAGTACTTTTTCCCCAAGGCAGGCCCTCTAAGATAAACAAAAGCGAGCAAAGACACAATCCGTAACTCGATCGATCTTTGATGGCACAAAGAAAGATAATGTACATGAAAATGCCCCTACTCACACTCGCACAAGATGTTCAATTTTTAAGCCCAAATTGAAGTGTTTCAAAGAAATAAAATGTACTTTGAGTGTTTCTCTTGCACCCTAGATCGCACGAAGCGCAAGGGGAGAGGATACGCACTCAAAAGACAAAGTCACACAATTCAAGCACTTGTTCATTTTAAAGCCTTCAAAGCAATTGTGAGTTCGTTTTAAAGCACCAAACTTGAGTGTGAATTTGCTTTGTTCAATTTTAGTCCAAAAAACAATGTCTAGTAGGTGTCTAAGGTTCAATTTTAACCCTTTGCAACAAAAAATTGAAGTGTTCCTTTTAAGAGCCCAAAAAGAAATGTGAGTTGATTTGAAATAGAAAACTAAAGCGTGAAATGGAGGCTCTAGATTATTGCCACAAGCATTAAAAAATGCTTTATGTCAATTTCAAATTTTCATGCTTAATTCTTTTCAACCTCAATCTTCTTGACATCACTTGATTCCAATGCTTGATTTCAATGCCAACATGTGATTTATTAAACCCTTCGGATGCCACACCTACAAAGCAAAAAAAAATGATCATACAATAAGTAAATTAGTTACATCCAAATCCATTAGTTTCAATGCAAAAATCAAAACATGACAAATATGTGTATAGGTAAAAACCAAAAAGTAAACATTGAACATTTGTAAGCGACCACAACAAGAGTGATTTAATCAATTTGCAATTTGGAGGATAATGTTAATCATAAAAGAAAAAATATATCTTCTCCAAACAAAGAGTGATTCAATCCAGTGTACGGCTGTCAATTCGCAATGATGTTCTTCTTTTACTTGTTTTTGACTTTCTTTGTGAATCTTTGTGAGGAGACCGTGCTAGTTTGTTCCTGCAATATTGTCCATCATTTGTTAGAGCTTTAGAATAGACATCACCTATTCCCTTCAGTTTTTTCACAATGATGGCTACACCTACTTAAAAAGTCAAAAGATCTTGCTACATTAAAACATTTATCCTCCAATCTGATCGCTATGTTAGTGATATACACATCAAAATCCCAAAAAATGTCATTATGTCAATGATATATATGGTACTTTAGATCCATTAAGAACTACGATTTAAAGTGGAAGCTTTAAATGATCTTTGAAGACTTCTGATGAATTCGGCTGGTAGAACATGATAGAAATGATTGTTGCACACATATTTTCAACGATCATTAAAATTGGCAGTTGTAAACCTGCGCCAATCCTTCACAGCTTTTAAAGCTTTCAAAGATTTTCCAGCAAATGCAAATGCACAGGTGTAAATTTAATGACCATAATGCTATTCAAAAAGACTTTTTAACTAAATACCAGCCAATGCAATTGGCAGGCGCAAATTAATAGGCACAGATTTTCAAGCAAACCTAATAACAGGTGTAAAGACAAGTTCCATAACCACTCTGACCATTTAAGCACATAAAATATGTGAAAAAAAATAGATAAAATATAAAAGAAGATCAGTGTAGATAAAATTGCTTGATGCAAACTGATCATTTCATGATGACAGACGTGAGAAAGTTGTTATCAAGTATTAAAAGCCCAAATAAACAGCTACTGAGGTAGGTGAAGTTTGAATTTTCTTAGAGCTTCTTTAATGACTCATTTTTTCGTGCCTTGAAAGATTTGGAATAAGCATCTGCAATCCACAGTTCTAGACCGATTCAAACAAACTAAACCAATTTATACATTTTCAAATGACCCATGCAATGAACGGATAAAATCCTACCGTTACCTGCATACTAAACATCACCATCAATACGAAGATTTTGATAACCATCATGCAAATATTTCGACACAACTAAGTATCTGAATAACAATGCTAAGATATCAACCTATGAATGGCCAAAAAGGCGTAATATGTATATCATTTATTGCAATACAGGATTTATTTCATTGGATAAAAGGCAACAGATATTTGTCATTGGATAGAAAGCAGCAAGTATAACATGATTTCCTAACCACTGGTGCACATTATATGCCAAATAGAGCAAATGCTGGAAACATTGGCCCAAAATGGTGGAAAAGCTTTTAGAGACTTTGGGACAAGAGCATAAGATTTATGTTGAGGTACTCGACGTGCTGGGTCAAACAACAGTGCATAGAGCAGCAAGTGGAGGCCACTAGGAAGTTGTTAAAGTGCTTCAGGAAAATGGAGCCCATCTATTAAAAGAACGTGATTGTGACGGTAAAACAGCTCTGCATTTTGCAGCTCAAGCAGATGGTGAAGATACTGCGAAAATAGCTAAGTTACTTTTGAACAATTGTGAATCAGACAAGTAGAAAAGCATAGTCAGACACAGAGGAAATGGGGAGTTGGCTAAAAACAAAACCCCCTTGCTCGATTCACCATAATGTGGAACCATATACAATGTGCGTGAACTGTTTGAAAGTTTAGAAGCATAAACAAAGTGCGTGGATTGTTGGACAAAATGCGTGGGCAGAAAGACAGCACACAAAAATTCATTTGAAGATATAAAAGAGACTGCCAATCAAGAAATTGATACATAAGATCCGCCAAAGGTCATACAATACACATTTTTCATAAACAAACATAAGACAGTGGTATTTGAACTTGTTGTTTGTTGAATATCATCAAACTTTTCTTCACAGCCCGCGCCCTCTTCGCGATGTTGCCTTTTCTTTGCGAACAACATTGATTTGTTTGAGAGGCATAAGAAACTTTCAATCAAGAGGTTATTAATGGGTGTAAAGATAAATTCTGCAACTTCTGCCTGGCAACACGAGTTGACCGGAATGCATGAGACTACCAAAACAAAGCAGAAATATAGTCTCTTGAAATGACACGAACAACCAATGAAAGACACAGAACTTTATCTGTTTGGCAAGACGCTTCAGCAAGGATTGGAACTGTGGGATATGATCAAGTGGTGGGAAATGACACCGATATGATAGGCAATGCAGATCACATACGCAAGCAATGTATGAGAGAGTATCAGTAAAAAATTATAATCTGCATAAAAATCACCAGTAAAAGGGAACATTCATGTGTAAATGTAACGAATATACACAATCAATCGATTTCAAACCAGATTATCGTAATGCACAACACAATAGTAAATGATAAATGTCAATTGCAACAAATGTCTAGCATGAATCACAAAAAAAAAGCCCTCCTTCTAGCGCCAATATGAAGTACCCAAAATCTGCATGTAAGACCACTTCAAATACTCATTAGAAATGTTAGTCTAAACATACAAATCTACAAATACCTCCATGAAATAGAATATCTATGCTAAAGAAATGCCACAAGTAACAAAAACAACATCAAGAAGACATTTTAAAAGCAAGATAAACACTTATTCCATGTTGGATTGGTGTCACATGTGCTAGTGACCCTTTCCCAATCCTTGATCAATAAGCTTAGATGATGATGATGAAATGGACAAGATCAAATCTCAAATGAAGAGAGTGACCTTGCAAGATTGTGGAGGATTTGCTCAAAGATGAAGCACCTATTTAAAGATTTTCAAAATGCTAAGTGTTGAAGAGGGACCAATGTGGGATAAAAAACAAGCCAATGAATTGAGGACACTTGTCATCATGTGATTAGTTGATGTATGTGCAAGATTTGGGAAGAGTGCCCATGAGAGGGAAAATTTGAATTCAAATTGGCAATGAATGTTGAGTTTGACTTTAGAAGGGGACATGTAAGAGGCATGTAAGGCCTCATAAATGCTCTGTTTGGTGTACATGTCCACTTGGGGGGAAATTCAAACTTGGAGAATATTGTCCCTTTATTCCAAGTTTGAAAATAAAGATTTTGATAAATCAATTAATTGCAATTTCATGTGAAAGTGGCCAAATCTAGAGAATGCAAGTGGGATGAGATTAGCATTAGATTAAATCAGGATTAATTAGCTAGGATGATGATTAGGCTGATTTGACCACTTTGACTTGATTTAGGGATTTAAATCAAATCAAAGGGAGATGAATGATGATTTGAGATTTAATTAAATAAATGATTTATTTATTTAATCAAAGAGATGATAGGATCAAGTTTGATTTATTTGATTTAAACTGATGACTTTAGGAGATTGATAAATAAACTTGATTTATTTGCCGAATGGATGAATATGACCTAGTTGAATGCATTATGTCAATTTGACGTGTCTACACTATCAATCTATACTAAGCTACTTCTAAGTTGTCCCTCTACTCTATGTCTACTATCTAACTCAATGTCTATTCTAATGAATTACAAATGAGGGGGACTCCCCCTTTTATAGTTGGCCAAGTCCAACGGATGGCTCAGATTACAATCAGTTGGATGGCCTAGATCGAGCCACCTCGGCCTTAAACAAGATTCGCCCTAAAAATCGCCACAAAGAAGAGTGGGGCAATAAATGAGCCATTAATGTCCACCATCTTCTAGAAGATTCCCGATTTGAAACGCGTTCACACTATTCTTGTTTTGACTGCAGACTTGATAAGAATGGTGAACCTTGCTTCAAATCCTTGAACATCAAGCCTACAACTTTCCTTTTCTGCTCAACGATGATTTTCCTCCTTGATGTTGTTCTTCAACTTAGAAGTACTTGAGGATGACCTTCTTCTCTCCATCCCAAGCTTTGAAAACATTTCTTCTTTGTCACTTGAGTTGGGCACACATACTAAGTCTCAATACTTAGCCACTTTTTGCAACTTTTCTTCCTTTGAGGTTGAAACGTCATCTTGGATTACTTGCTTCATCACTTCAAGTCATCACCGCTTGGTCTCAATGTTCCTCTTGCAAAACAATCAAGGAGAAGAGTATTAGAACATTTCATAATATAAATCCACTTTACTCACCTGATCTCGACGTTTTTATTTTTGAGGGTCCATCTCTAGCCAACTTTTGCCTTCTTCACGATTCTTCATGCCTTAGCCAAATTTCCAACCCATCTTGTATTCTGCCTAGGTGTACTTCACTCTGATATTTCATCCAACTCTAGCTCAAGAAAAATGCTTTCATCAGGAACTTGATCAAAAATTATCTAGGTGCCCAACTTCAAATTCATCCACCAAGGCATTTTATCTTCACAAACATTTCTTTCCTTGCCTTAGAAAATTTTTCAAACTTTTACTTAGGAAATTCATCAACCTGGTGCCCATTTAAAATATTTACCTTAGAACCCTTGGCAAGCTATGGAAGACCTTAAAATCCATTCCTCGTCAGCAATCTTCAATACCCAGAAGAAAATTTCTTTCAGAACTTGTCGAATTCATGCGTATACAACGAACAGGTTCATTGAATTTTGAATTTTGAACCTTAGAAAAAATAATTTTCAACAACTCCATTCTTGTTCTTCACATCTATGGATGCTTTGTTGCTCTGTCTTGAAAACTTTTAATCCATCCTATAATGCCAGCATTCTCCGACTTCATCACTGGCAATTTCCTTCGTGCTTCAGAAAAATTTTATCACTTCACCAAACTTAAGCGTGATTTTCCTAAGGAAGAAAAATATTTTGTGCCTTAGAAATTTTATTCAACTTCCTTCATCTTGCCTGTGAGAAAAAAAAAAAAATTCAACTCACTTAGAAATTTTTCTTGAAAGCACATATGGAGGATTTTAAATTCCCATGCCCTCTATATTTTCTTCATCACTTTTACACTTTGGGCGCATATCTAACTTGATGGTGAATATTAAACTTTCACCATGCCTAGCAATATTTTCCATTAAATTTCCAACACCTAGCATCAACTTTGTTTTCACCGCCTTGCATTTTCAATGCCTTTGACTCCCTTTTGAACTTGGGCGCATATTATGTTTGAGGAGGAACATTTTAAATGCCACCCCTTTTATTCTTGACTTTGCTTGGAAAATGGGCGCATTTGACATGGTGTGAAGGACAAAATTATTACTTAGAATATTTTTAGCAATTCCTCCCTAACTTGGGTGCATTTCACACTTGAAGAAGAACATTTTCAACTCCACCTTTGGCTTGCGTCTTTATGTGCTTTCAACACCTTGTCCCTTTCCTCTCTGTCATCATGCATACGCCTTGACTTTTGTTTGTCTTCATCTTGCATCTTTGCATGGAGATGTTTTGTCTTCTTTTTTTTAACTTTGCATGTAGACGTTTTGTCCTCACATGCCTCTATTTGGGTGCATTCAAGTATGGGAGGTGGATGAGGGTTTCAACGCCTTTTCCTTGACTTTCTAGAGCTTCTTTTGTGGGCGCATTTCCTACTTGCTAGAGGATGGGTGAATTTGCTATGTGAAGAAGGATGAAATTTTGTTGACCCTTTAACCTTCTCCTTGCATGGGCGCAAATGACACATAGAGGAGGATAGAAGTTTGAAACACCAGCTTTTTCTTTGTTGACTTGTCTTTTGAATTCTTTACTAATCTTGGGCGCATTTAGCCATAAGAGGAGGATGAGTTTCATACTTAGAGAATTTTTTAGCATCTTGCTATCAACCCTCTCAAAGTGGGCGCATTTTGGGGTAGCTGCAGGATGAAACTCAAGACTTAAACATTTTTGACTTCCAACTGAAGATGGGCACATTTTGCCATAGGAGGTGGATATTCCCCATACATAGAAAAAATTTTAACTTTCACTAGCTCTTCCTTGGGCGCATTTTGCCAAGGCAGGAGGATGAGACCAACATTTAGGAATTTTCTTGCATCATGTCTGTGAAGAGGGCACATTTTCTTGGTGGTGCAGGATGAAGTCCCAGACTTAGTCACTTTTTCTTCGTCTTTGCTAGCTTCTCCATGCCTTACTATAAATAGTAAGCCCTTCTAATTCTCACACTTCAGAAGCTCAAATTGCCTTGAAACTTTGAACACTGGATCCTCACGACTTCATCACCCCGTTCACCCTGCTATTCTGAGCTGGCCTGCTAAAAATAGCATATTTCTGGAGGTAGTTTGCTATTTATAGTAACTGCTCGTTTCTGATATCTCCACAACTTTGTTTGATTTGAAATTTGAATGATGCGCTCCTCACCATGTGACCTGCTTGTTGACATCGGCGCCTATTGCTGACTTGCTATTTTTAGCTTGTTTCTAAAATGACTTACTATAAATAGTAAGTACTCCATTTGCCTTCAAATTTTACCAGCAGATAGCTTGAAAGATGCTAATCACAGTGGTATACACTGGTTTTTGAAAATTCTAACTTTTTACCCCTCTTTAGGTCTCGAAGCTGGAAACCCTAATTGGACTTGCATGCATATCAAATGATCTATGTTTGTTCTCATTTTTGTTGCATTGCGATCAGCTCATGATTCTGGAGTGCTGGGAAGCCGCTGCCGGGATGCACCTGCTAAAAATAGCAAGTTCCTAAATGAGTGACCATCTCCGTTTGCATGTCACATCACTGTGTAGCTCTCGAAAAACCCATACAGAATATGCAGACATGCAAAGGAAACCCTAACATGCAAACCCTAAAAATAGCCTCGAAAGGCTGAACCCTGAAAGTTATCATCTCGCTTTGCATGTTACACCATCGCGAAGGTCTCTAAAAACCTAGAAGGAATCTTCCAACGTGCGCTGAAAAACTTCGCATCTAAACCCTGGAATCTGCTCTGGAAGCTAAAATGCTAAAAATAGAAAGTCGTCTATTTCAGCTCAAATTTTCCCAGTGAGCAGCTTGATGTGCTCTGAATGCAATGTGATTGTTAAAAACTCCAGAAATGTTGAAAGATTGCCTAGAATGGAACACTTACTAAAAATAGTAAGTAGCTGGAATCTGATGAAACTTAGCAAGAAGCTTGCTGGAAGCATGCTGACATCAATGTTAGTCTTTGTTTTCAATATATTCACCTTGTTTGACCTCAAATTGACTAGAAGACTCAAAACCCTAATTCTACAAACTTGGCCAAATTCTCACATCAGGCGGGCGCATCCCCAGAAAGACAAACAGTAGAAAAGAGAGAGAAAGACAATAGGAAAACTAACTAAAATCAAGCCAAAAGTTTGAAACGAAGCAAAAATTTAGGGGGGTCCCCATTTGCAATGGGGCGATGTGTGAAAAAGGTCACAACAACAATGAATATATTTACCTTTGTAGTAACCATACATTGGTTTAGTAAGGTAATAGTAGTCAGTATTTGTAGTTACTAAGGATTGTGCTTCATAAAGTAATTTACTACATGATTATATAACAATGAGGTTATCAAACTTAGACCAAATATGAAACCAACTTCCTTTATCTTCCAACCTAGGTAAATTTGAAACAACAATCAACAATGAAAGAATAAATAGAACATAACAACAATAGTAATTTTATAAAACATGCATTTGGATACTCTTTTCTCCCAAACAAACTAATTATATACATTCTAAATGATATTGTTATTTTAGCACTGGTCATAATGCACCTCCACACACTTTACAACTATTGAGAATGTTGAGAAATCAAGATGAATATGATGTCTTCTTTGGAAAAAAAATCTTTTCATATTCAACACGCCATTACAATAGATATTGTTTGTGTGTGTGTGTGCACTCATGCATGTTTGTCAAAGCATAAAAGTGTATGTGTATGTGTGCAAGCACACATGTACTGAACAAATATGCATTAGCACTCAAACTACATGCCAAAATTCACTAGAAAGGGAACAAAATTTATATATAGAATCTTGTGTACTATAAGGAATCCAACTATTTATTTACCTCCATGCATGAAATAAGTCAAATTTCCACCTCACAAGAGTGGATTTTCACTTGAAATTGTATAATTAAATCAATTTGCAGGAAATTATTTAATGTCCACAACAAATTTTTGGTATCATATTTTATAGATCAATCAATCAATAAATTTATAGGCACTTCTAAGAGTATCGATCAACTAATTCTTTACATCCAATGGTGTAGATGCTAGTTGTATGGTCCAATTATCATATTCCTATCTAATTTCAATTGACAAGAGAGGTTACTATTGAGAAAGTTACATGAAAAATATCATCAATCATAGAAATTGATAAAATATATTCACCATTAGTTAGACTTAGCCTATAAAGCATGATAAAAATGATGCTAATATGTTGATAATGCCTATCTATTTCATGAGTGAACGATTTTTCAATCATAAAATCAATGGCCTCTAACTGAGTCCACTAATCTTCTAATGAGTGTCAATGCATTACTATTTTACATTAACCTGAATGATATTTATCATCTAAAAACCTACCAAGTAACACCTATGTACCCAATGTTGCCTCCAAAAATTGGAAAAAAAACATGGCTAGAAATTCTTAGGAAGGATATCTTTAGAAACTATTTGTGTGTTTCTCATTCCACTCAATCTGGCAGATAACATGATCGTACCATTTCAAATTTAGTCTGCACAATTTTGTCTGATCATATCAATTTTAATTCCGTGAAAGCATTCAAATTGTAACAAAGTAACCATATAATGAACCTTTATTTTTCCATCACTAACCAAGCAATTTGCACGGCATCAAGGTGACCTGGAAAATGCTGAATTTTAGAACTTCAAGTATTCTCATTCTTTTAAAAAATGTAATTTTTAAGTCAACTTACGCTACAAAGAAGTTTAAAAAAATTTAAACTTTTCACATTGCTTCTCGGGTAGTATAACTGTATAGACATGGAAATCAAACCATAAGTTGTAAACTTGTGATCAAGAACATTTAAGATCTCTCTCCGTAAGAAAGAAGCATCAGATTCAATTGTGTAAAGTTGTATGATGCCATATATGTTGTGCACAAGTTCAAACTCCTAAATGGTTACTAGCATATTCAAAATGAGGTGATTAAAAAATGTGATCTTAGATATTTTTTACTAAAAATTGGTTTATTTTTGTTTGTTTCTAATTGGAATGGAACAAAGCTAAATTGAGAGATTGGTTACTTGAACATTGCCAATACAAATTCCTTACTCCAAACTCGGTGGAATTAGATATAGATATATAGAGGTACATCATCCACACCAACCAGAAGTTTTTTGAATATTCAAACCATATGGATTTGGCTCTTGAGGAGGAGTGGGTGGCTTGGGGGGTCTAGGTTTTGCAAAGTCAGCAAAGATAACCCATCCATCTAAAAACTGCACAAAATATCCAATGACAATTTCATCACATATGACACCATTTATATCATATAATGAGAATATGAATGTCAAACCAATAAAAAGACTCCACCCAGTAATTTGTTAAGCAAATATAAAACAATTGTATATTTATATGTAAACCCGCAATGAGCTCTACAGTGACAAACAGAGAACTTGTGCATGTTCCTTTAAAGAGATTATGATACTTACTTTGCCATCCATCCCCTCTTTAGCTTTAGCAGCCTCTTCTTTTGTAGCATATCTAACAAATGCAAACCCTCTTGATCTTCCAGAAACCTTATCAATTACAACCCTTGCTGCAATAGTATAAAACTATGAGGAAAATGGAGGAAACCTCTCTAAACCAGCACATAAGCAAGTAAACTCTATAAGAATGTACGAAAAGAGAACATTTTTGTGCCTTCAAGGAGTTTCCCAAACTTTGAAAATGCATTTCTCAAGCCTTCGTCAGTGGTTTGTCTGGAAAGTCGTGCCATTCATGAAAAGATTATCCAGAAACTATGCTCGAGTATGTCCACTAAATAATGCTTTAAGCCTTTCAATTAACATGAGAGGCAAAATCACAAGGGGAACGGTTAGAGAGAGTAATTCCTATCAATCAAATGAAACAAGAATAATAAGAGAAAAATCATAAACAAAATTAAAATATACAGTTAAGCTTAGAAACAAGGAAATTGTAAGTAAACAAAGAAGAGCAATGCTAGAAAGTAAAGCAGCTAGCATAGTTGTGGGAGCTCAGTCAAGTTGTTCATGCATTATGTGAAGAAAAACTACAACAGAGCTTGTCATGAGTAGTTGCAGCTTCTAGGATAAATATATAAAATTTGTGCAAACCAGAAACTCACATAGTTCGTAGCTCGCTAATATATGGCATCTAGAAACTGGGCACACCATTTTATCACAGTTTACACAAAAATACTGGATGCTCGAAATAGTAGAAAAAATAATGCTAAGAAAAATAAGGAATAAGGTTATGATAGCCATAGGGTGGCAACAATAATTAAGAACTAACTATCATTATTATAGACTGGGAACAGAGAGTAACTAAAGAAAAATAATTTAACTAGACAAGTGGCTAAGAACTGAAGTTCCATTGGTTAGGAACTTGTTTTTCCTATTTCTGAGGGTAGAGGATTTATTAACAAATGATTAGAGTTATTCTAAACAAAAGATGGTATGTGAGCAAATAGAAGTTACAAATAAATCAAGGAAAATAACGCAATTATAGTGGCTAGGTGGCTTCCTCAAACTATTCCTCTTTGCAAGTTCATGTCAGAGGACATCTAAGTCAATCCATATCCATCCCATAGTAAGTATTGAGCTAGGCATACATATCAGGGAATGGCAAGACATGTTCCTTACATAAGTAGCTATCAATCGTGGTACAAACTTGATGCAGGAGCATCCAGTGGTGTGAGGGCAATCTTGCATCACCCAAAAAGATGTTTTCTATTTATGTTTCCGTTGTTTGTTTTTTGTAGATGTTTTTTGCATTTTTGGATACCTTTTTTGTCAAATAAGAGTTTCCAACTTTTAGAACTATTTTTTCGCTTTTTTCTACTCAACTGCTATTTTTAGCAGGTGTGAATTTGAAGGCATGGGAAGACAAAAATTTATGGGAAGGTTCAAGATGGAAAAATAAGCACTTTGGCGAAAGAATCAGGTCAAGATCATTCACAATTTGAAAGTTATTCAAGTTCTAGTTTTTGCTTTTTCCCCTGAAAAACCTTTTGAGTCCAGTTTGAGGCACTAAATGGTTCCAGATGGGCCCGAAAATTTGTGAAAATCTGAAAGTAGTCTGCCATAAGCCTACTTTGTGGAAAATTGTCTTTTTGAGAGCTTTCTAAAAATGTATTATCATTGAAGATCTGATGGTCAGATTAAAAGTTATGGCTTCCGGAAGTTGGTGCATATTTTAGAAATGTGCTAATTTTTAATGTGAATTTAAATTTGAATTTCAAAATTGTAATTTTGGCGCCAAACCGCCAAAACTCGTAGCTCGAATGTTGTTTTTGGCCCCAAACCGAAAAGGGGGCTATTTATGGGCTAATTTCTGATTTTTGGATAACTTTTTGGGGAGAAGAGTTTGCATGCTGTGAAAGGGGAATCTGATTAATTTTCTGTAAGTCTGTAATTTGCATGTATCACAGAGCTCAAGGATTTGAGATCCTCTGCATGTAAGAGTTCCATATTTTTTAATAAAATATTATTCTCTATTTTGTGGGTGTTATTCTGTGTCTCGGGTTTGCTCCCTCGTCAAAACTAGCCAAGAACAAAAATGATAGAAGACAATAAGAATGCATTCCAGATAAATGTTCAAAAACAATAATGCTCAACAAAATTTTGTGAGGATATAATTTTTGACCAAGACATATGAAAGACTCAATGGACACTAGTTCTAAAGATTCTTCCAAATAGATGAAAGTGAATACAGCTTGATTAACTAGAAAACATCATGTAATATTATAGATGATTCCTCAAGGGATTTCCTACAAATACTCTAGAAAACACCAAAAAAAATTAATTGATAATACAAGCCCTAAATAGTTGCATGCAGGTATCAAGATAAGATTATAGTCAATTAGCCTCTATAGGTCCTATACTCTCCTTAGTCCTTACCAATGAAGTGAAAGAAAATCAGGTTGAATATATACTGATTATTTCTAATTTTTTATAACAAAATATGTTGTAAAATTGGACAAAACGTGATAGATAACAACAATCGATAGAGAAATAAAGTTTTTATTCTTTCCATCTAGTATTTAGGAGAAATAATGCTAAAACATTCTTGCATCTAACAATTTATAGATATGATAGAGAATAAAACATGAAATGAGATCATCCAGAGCATTCAATTTAATAATTAAGAAGCTTAAAACCTAATCGGTCACATAACATTCCTCACCTAGGTCATGCTCTTGCTTTAAAGAACTTTTTGCCATTGTTCTGTGAGTTTCCCAAGAGAAATATAATTAGAAATTCATTAAAACAACAATAATTGTATCAAATGCTAAGACTATATTTGAAACTATAATCATGCAACTAATCAAAGCCTACAATCCTTATGAGCCATGTTACATTCACTTAGTAAAGAGAAAGTTGAAAGGAAGAACTAAAAAACATACAATGCTCACCTATGATATTGCATTCACATTGTAAATTAAAAGGGAAGAACTATCAAACAAACAACATTTATGCTTATTTCAGATGAAAACTAGGAAAGGAAATTAGCAGTACTTCTAAAGAAACTATTAAAAAGAAGACCACTTAAAATGTAATTACTTCACAATAAGTAAAAATTGAACCTTACATTCTAATCATACCTAAGAAAATAGGAAGATCCTTCCAGTAGTGACCTCTATAAACCTGCAACATGTAATATAAATCAAATTGCATTTAGTGCAATAAAGCACTGCTGACTCGAATAAAGGCTATCCAAGAATGAAATTTTCACTTCAAATGAAAAAGCACTGGATCACAACCCAGCTAGATAGGATAGTACATTTTCAAAGACAATATGCATAATGCTTCGTCATTATGCATGAGCTTATAACTCTCTGACATACCCAATAATTAACAAGCTTAAGTAATAGCTCACATATAACCACTTTCAATCTTGCACGGATAATGGAGATTGTCATAAAAAAAAAAGAAATAGAGATATAGAATAGGAAGAACAAGCTTCTGATTAAGACAACACCTCTATTACCTTGATGCTCCTCTTCCTCTTCCTTTTTATCTCTTACAGAATGACTATGAAAATCATGTTTATATAGTAGTTCAGGATGTGAGATGCAATAAATCCATGTGGCTAAAAAGTAATTATGGATGTGCCACATCATGTAGGCACCTATGAAATTCATTCAAGATGTAACGCCTCGCCAAAAAACCCAAAGAAAAAAAAACAAAGTAACCAAATAACTGTTCAACAATTATTTTTTTTAAAGACATTCAATTACAACATAATATGATTACAATAAGTACACTCATACACATCAAGAGTGTATATAGATAAACATATCACATTTTTCAATGGTGTTCATGAGCACGATTAGCATCCAACCTCACAAATTGAAAAGAATCAGGAAACCGTCACAAGCACAATATCATCCAAGTGCAACAACACCTGCAAGGGGATCCAATGGAGAGAGTAGCACGTTCCTCCCAACCACATGGTACCTAAAGGTCCACCCCCCATGCTAGGAGATAATGTTAGGTCCACAATGACAAACAAACATGAAGATAAAACTTAACATCCCATGGTTTGATGTACACATTATGATATAACAGTATCTAAACCACATAATAACAATCAAAGCTCCCAGAAGTAACATATAACAAGAGGTAGCTCTACACAAGAGACCACATAATATGCATCAGGAAAAGAGTGTAATCACATAGTTTACTTTAGGTTAGCCTGGTGAATCTTCATAGATTACCAACCCTCATAGGAGTTACACTAGCAATTTTTGTAGACACGCGAAATTGACATCATGCATTTAATTAGTTCATATTCGCCCATCAATTAAATAAACCAAGTTTATTTGATTTAATCTTTAAGGATCATCCATCTAAAATTAAATAAATTAACTTTATTTAATTTGATTCTATCATTATCGCCCTTAGCTAAATAAATCAAATATTTATTTAACTAAATCTTTATCACCTTCATCTCCCTTTGATTTGATTTAAATTACTAAATCTAAGTCAAACGGGTCAAAAACATCTAGCAGCATCTTAATTAATCTAATCCATGATTAAATGCTAATCCTAATCACTTGTATTCTCGAGATTTTGCCACTTGCACATGAAATTGCATTTAATTGATTTATCAAAATCTTTATTTACTTTCAACTTGGCATAAAAATAGAATATTCTCCAAGTTTGAATTTCCCCCTAATTTGGCATGTACATCCAACAAAGCAATTAATAAGCTCTTACATGTCTCTTGCACTAGTCAAGCTTAGCACATTTAACTCATCCTTTCAAATTTCAATCTCCCCCTCTTTGGCACATTGACCAAAATGTGCTCATTCCTTAACCTATGACAAGTTGACAAGTGGCCTCATCTCATTGGCCAAATCTTTATCCCACATTGCTCTCTTATGAGCATTCTTTCAAATTGAGAATCTATAAGTAGAGGAATAATTCTCCACAAATCATACACAAAGCTAATGCAAAATCCCTCTCTTCAATTGAGAAGTGATTTTTCCCACCTCATATCATCCTCATAAGAATTTTTATATCATTTTCATCATGGAGCTTAGAAAAGGATTGGGAAAGGGCTTCTTTCCATAGAAGCACCAATCCACTATGAGATATGATTTACTTCATGTTTTATTGTATGCTATCAATTAGTTTATATAATCCTTTGTTGTTTTGATTGAATCATGAATCATGTTGATTTATTTCATAGGGATGTTGATTATTGGATTTTTTTAAAAATACTAATCATGCTTTGTGTGTTAGGATTTTAACCAAAATGCACATTTTCACATCCACTTTATGGCGCTAGAAGGAGGGCCGAACAACCCTCCACATTTGCAACACTAAAGAAAGGCCTTCAATAGGATAATCTCTTCCAATGTAGACCTTGTATTTTACACGTTTTGGGTGATTTTTGTCATGTTTCACTTAACTTGAAAGACTAAACCTTTCCCATCATTTTTCCATATTGTTACTTTTCATTTGTATACACTATTATGTGTTTATTGCATTCAAAAGCTTTGAAATTGCTAAATTTTGTCTTTTAGTTGTTGAGTTGGGATTGTGACAAGTTAGATGAAGGTAAATGATAAAATTTCTATGGATGGAAGTTTTATGTTTATTGTCTACACTTGGTTCTAAGGAAACCTTAACCTCAAACATTTTTTAACCTGTGAGGATTTTTGGCTTCTACTACTATTTCATTTGCATCTTCTAAATCTTGGACAACATTAACTTTTAAACTTAGGTTTGCATCTATAGACATATCCACAACATTTTCCACATCTGCTTCAAAATGATTCTTAGTATCACACCTTTTTAATCTACACTGACTTTTCCTTTTACTTGCGACGTCATCCACTTCTTTGATATAGAGAGAATCTTCTGAATGTTCTGTTATGTTGCTACAAATCATTTCACCTACTCATCAATAAAGGCACACCATTCATAGGTGTATATTCCTCCAAATAGTGGATTGATAGGATGTCAATTGAAATGTTAGATTAGATTCATTCTACTGTATTCAAAATATACATGTCTATCTCTAAGAAGGCTTTATTATCTAACAGATTTAGATAGAGATATTTTGATAATGACACTAGTTGAATGCGCTTCAATATGCTAGTACATTTGGTGGAGATGCCCCCGTCTGACTTATGTTTGATGATAGATTTGAATTTTTGTTGTGTCTGATTACTTACTATTTTTTGCATGCAATCCTTACCATCATCGACATCCATATTTCCTCAGATTCTTGTCCATTTTTTGTGCAATCTCGTATGCTTCCACAAGTCCAGATGGTATTGCTTTCACCTTTCTGTCTTCCACTAGCCTCAAAGCTCTATAAATAGTGCGAGACAAGAAAATATGCAAGTCATTATTTTGATATGAACATTTAATACCTTTAGTCCATAATTATTCTTAGGGGACAGGTTCCACGCGTGAGCTCCCATTTGCATGCAGGTAGAAGGGACATTGTGAAAGATATGAAGATTTGATGTTATGCTATTTTTGGTGTCTGCACAATACTCTTCTATTCCATTCTATGATCATGTTCTTGAATGATGAAAGGCTGGAGGATTTGGCTCTGAAGACCTCACCTGACCATACAATAATTTTCATCATCAAAATCAAGAGTGCAAAAAGTTGTTGTCAATTGATCACCCATGTTTTTTCTTCCTCTATCATAGACAAAGAACACTCTTCTTGATATATGCCATGGGAAGCTCACTTCTAATATATACCATCAACCCCATGTGATAGATAAGAAATAAAGCGATGAATAATGATGCCATATCTTTCTTGAAGGACACTCTTTATTCTCTTGCAGCATTGTGTCTGTTGAAAATTTTGATTGATGCCTGTATGCATATCTCCATTTGCTGCTATCAAGAACAGTTAAAAAAAAAGCAATTAAATGTGGAGGCTATGAATTTCTCCCAATTGCCAAAACAGGGGTGTATTCAACACTCGATCTTGAGAATTGAAGGTGCTACATCATTCTTGACATAAGGATTATCATCATTTCAATATCAACAGTAGTGGGGAAAAAGGTCTTTGTTGGTTAAAATAATCTTCGAGTCTTTGGGCACAATGGTAAGCTATTTTCCTTCATTAAATGCTACTATATTTAAGTAGATGACAAGGAACATTTTGTAGGCCCCATACTTGGCTGCTATGTTTCTTCCTATATGCTTTGATTACACTTCAAGGGCTCAATACCATAAAGTCACCACTTGCAAGTAGGTGCCGACCCAGTTGGCACATACCCTTGATTTTCTCATCTGAGTATAACCTAACATAACTATATTCACTTTGTTGATTAAGATTTTAATGCTTTGACGTGGAATTTTGATGCTCTAACATTTCTTTCTGGAATTTTCTCCAACTTGGAGCGTACCCTTGATTTTCTCCATATGAGTATAGCCTAGAATATTGCATTCATTGTGTTGATTTTAATGCTTTGACATTGGGCGTCGTGGGGCATATCATTCGCTGGCGGGATTAAAGGTTCTGGCGATTAATCATTCTTTGTCTATATTCTGCTTTTTGTCCAATCTCTTTCATAAGCCTGAATGTCTTGGAGATCACAATGGTGTTGTAAGGGTAAATTGATAATAGGGTCAAAATTAGACTACCATCTTTCAAATCTGTGAATTTATGTCAGGCATTTAAGTCATGAAATTAGATCTTATTTATAGCTATCAGGTATTTAGATTGTGAAAGCAATTAAAAATTAAAAGCGAGATTAGGTGGAATTTGTTGGAGCACACATTTCCATTTAATTTCTCTAACAATTGGTGGTCAATGTCATATTGTTGTTAGATCTCAATATTGATGATTCTTTGCACTAATATTGATGTTTTCTTTGAGTGCATAATTAGCAAACTATCAAATCAACGAACTATCAAATTTTAACATTTGTTTTATGGGAGTGATCTATTTTCTGAAATGTTTCTTGAATATGTTGATTAATGATTTGTAGATCTGAATATATTGATAACTAATTTGCAGATTTTTTTTGAAGATAATGGAGTAGCAAGATGCTGAAAGGAAATCAAGAAACTAACAAGCAAATTTAAGTTGGAAAAGTAGGGACTTGAACTTGGAAAAAAGAATTTTTTAATGCTTATTGCAATAACTTCAGGCATTCATTTCCTGATTTTGTTTTCTATTTTAGGACAACTTGCTTTCAATTTAGATTTAAAATCATTGTCTTGATCTTTTCAAAGTTGGTCTAAAATTGAATGTTAGAAACTAACTAGTCTTTTACTTTTGGGCTAAAAATTGAACAAAACAACTCTTATTTGTCCTTTGGTGCTTAAAACGAACTCAACACTACTTTGAAAGTTAAAATGAACAAGTTCTTTCATGTTTTTGTAATCTTTTTTGCAAAATAATCTCATCTAAAAAGGCGTATGCACTTCTCTCGCACTTCACGGTGATCTTAAGAATCAAAATTATTTTTGATGACATTAAGTTGCATAAAAGATTGCCTCCACACTTCATTTTGGGTTTAAAAACTAAACAAAACACTTTTCAAGTGTGAGTAAACCTATTGCATGTGTTCTCCCTTTGTTTCTAAACGAAGGTTGATCAAACTATGAATATGTTTGCTCATTTTTTTCTATCTTAGAGGGTCTTCCTTGGGGGAAAAGTACTCACCCAAGGGAATGACTCAACTAGTAACACTCTGAACCTGAGAGTATTTCCAGCTGGGATATAAATGTGGGTATTGGAAGAAACACCAATATCATGATGCTGACTCCGATGAGATGGATCTGAAAAGGGACTCTCGACGTATGGTTCAATCTCCATGAATGGAAAGTCTGAACTAGAACCCTTGTTTGTAGCAACCAACCAGTCCGTCCAACAAGTTTATCAAAGTGGTGCATTGGAACTTAGATTCCAAGAAGTTACTTGCCATGTCTAATCTTGGTTAAAATATTGAGGTTAAGACTTCATTCTTAACATTCCTTTATATATTTTCCTTGTTTGCATGTAAAATAATCTCTTCTACTACTAAGGGCATGAGGCAAGCCCACCAAGGAAAATGTACCAATTGAGCTAGGATGTTATATTTATTGTGAGTCAGTTTGAAAACATAGTGCTTTTGATCGAAAACATTGGAAAACCAACATTCAACATGAGCATCAAATCTCAAACCCTTTAGGAGAAGCAAATATCCTTGAAACAATTCACATGATATTTCTTACCCTTGGGATTCATATCCTTAGAGGCTTCTAATCATTTGGATTTCATCTCAATTTTCTCCTACTAAGGTCAATAATAGGTAACTCTTGCCTCGAATTTCCTTGGTTTCTGCATAATACACTTTGTGGGATAAGGGGAAGGTTGAGACATTAGACATCTAGATTCAAAATATAATCAAAAGTGTGTTTGTGGTAAAAAGAATCCATTAAACAAAGATTAAATAAATTGGACCCCACATATGTGCTTGGAATCTTTTGGTTGTATGGTTTTCATGCAAACATTGATCT